>CAUYSK010076019.1:0-14098 GCA_963575035.1 Avahi laniger
TGAACTGAAAACCACAATTAGAAGTCTACCTAGACAATTGCCCCAAAGCTTTAAGCAGGATGTTTTAAGTAAATTCCACTTTAAAATACGTACATCACACTTTTTCTATTTAAATTTGGAAATAAATACATTCTCATCTTGCATTTGACTTTCTGAATGCCTGTCTTCCCTAATTTTCCCAAATGGGATCCTTTCCTACCTGTAGTAGATCCTTTCACAATGGTTTCTCTTAATGGTTGCTCTTTTAGATGAGGTGGTCTTTTACACACCTGTGTCAGCACCTTCTCTGTCTGGGAACTATACGTCACAGCCGAGCTCAGTGTCCTCGTCACACACCTGTGCCCCACGCTGCGGCCCTGGCACTGGTTAGTGGTGTTCTTTCTGCTTGTGAGTTTCACCAACAGCAAAAGGCAATCATTGACCCCCACGAGTCTTGGGTATGATTACAGAAAACCAACAAAAAGATAAATCATGAAAGGCAGGTAGACAATGCAGTATAAAGAAGGGTGCAGAAATGAGGCCTCCATGACAGTGTCCCCGAGACACTTGCTCAGTGTGTTACTGTACTTTAGAAAGGAACATCAGAAACACACTGACAAAAAGAACACACGGCTTCCTGCTTTGGTGGAACCTGTTCTGATGGTGGGGAAGTTAGACGGTCACCATCACGTACTCTAGCAAGCCCCAACACTCGCAGGGTGTGGCAAGGCGCAGCGCACGCACCTGGCCCCCACGACGGGCGTGGTTAGCCGGGCTGTGTGCTCACCTGGGCCGGGCCTCGGCGGGGCCGTGCGGGTCGCCAGCAGAGGGGCTCCGGGGCGCCGGCGGCTGCAGCGAGGAGCTGTGCACCTGCTCCGGGGGCCTTGGCACTTCAGTGAAGGAGGAGTCTCGCCCGGAGAAAGAGAAGGTCGAGGGACTCTCGGCTGCCGGGGGCCGGTCATGGGCCAGCCGGGTGGCGCTGGGGTCCTGGCCTCGTCTTTGGTTTTCCACGTTCAGCAGCACCTCCTGCTCGGAAACGCCGTCGCTCGCGTGCCGGGCGCAGTCCTCGGACTCACCTGCACAGGTGCGCAGCCCCACGGCCTCCGTCCCCCGGTACGGCGCACTCGAGTCTTTGTCGGGCTCTGCCGGTTTGTCGCTTCTCCCCGCGCGCTTCTCGGCCGTGCCGGGGTCCCTCCTGCACCTGGTGTAGCGCGACAGGTGCTCCGGGTCCGCTTCGGGCTCCAGGGTCAGCCCGTATTTTTCCGCCAGCTGCCGGCGCCTCTCCGCCTTGTACCTGGCGATGCGTTCGGCTTTGGCGCCCGGGCCGTGGGTGTCCATGGCCGCGGGGCCGCAGGGCGGGTCGGCACCGACTCCCGAGCTGTCTGCGCGGAGCTTGGGTCGAGCTCGCTTTTCTAAGGCAGAATCGGAAGTTTCCTCTTCATTGGAGCGGCCTGCAAGAAGATCACAGGACAACACGTGCGGATTCCAGGTGAAGTCGCGTATTTACGCACAAGACGCCCATGCTGGGCAGGACCAATCTCCCACACAGGTGTGTTTACCTGAGATGGGTTACCTGGGCTCCCGAAGGAGGCCGAGATCCGGAGTGAAACACACGAAGGCTGCGAGCGGCCCCGGCTCCGTGGCCACAGCTTAAACCCAAACCCAGCCCTCCGCTCCCAGAGCCCCAGACCCTGCTCGGCGCTTATTTCCCTGATTTATTTACTTGTTTGTTTGTGAGTTTAATATGTCACATGTGACGCCGCCGGATGAGTTCACAGTCCTCTAGAAAAGACGGCAGAGAACTGAACTGCTGTAAGGTGACAACTGATAGACTGTGGTTTCGCAGGCTCTGATAGTAACCATGACAACATGGCCCATGTTGACAGTCACCTGGTTTTGTTTTTTTCGCATAAGTGCCTTTTTCCGATTGCACATGCCTGATGCAGAAAACGTCTAACAGGCAAACATGAAGGTGAAAGCCCGAATCGCCAGTAATCACACTATGCCCTGATAACTTGCCATTTTATATATCCCTTCTAGTCTTTTAGATAGTTGATTTCTTCCTTTTTCCTATATAAAAAATTTAGTGTTACTAAAGTTCTATAGAAAATATTTTCCTATATTTAGAAATCTTATTGCAAAGACATCATTTTTTAAGGCTTCATAATATTCTATCTAACAGACATTCCAAAATTAATTTAGCCCTTCCTATATGGCTGGGTATTTAGGTTGTTTTTAACTTTTAATCAGTCTGATTTTCTGATTAGTATCATATTAGATAGAGTCATAAAAGCAGAATTGCTTTATCAAAGGGCACAGCATCTTAAGACACTTGCCAGACTGCAACAAATTAATTTCTATAAAGTCTGTATCAATTTACACTTATATCCACAATATATGCTTCCTCACAAACACTGAGTGTAAAAAAGAAATTGCCTTTGATGACTAGAGAAAGAGAATGTATGCATTTTTTCATTGTTTCTTTGCTATTTGTATTCTCTTTCTCTTTTCTGGAATGTCTGCCGGAGCTTTACTTTCTGTTGATTCATAGTGTCGTTTTTATTAGCTTGTGTAAGCTTCTATAAGAATATTAGCCCTCTGTCATCTTTGTGAATATTTTCAAACTTGCTTGTGGTTTAATTCTGCTGTGACATCTACGTGTTTGTAAGACTCTCTTTGAAGTAAAGATAAAAATTGTTACATAGTCAACTGACCTGTTCATTTGGTGATTTCTATAGCTGTTTGTTTCTATGCTTTGAAAACCCTTTTCCACTCCACTTGAAGTCAATATTCACCTATGTTTTCAATTGTTTCCTTCAGATTAATCACACGAGGAACTGAAACTAGTTTTTGGACTTGGTATGAAGTGAGAAGAAGAATATACCCCTCTCCCACCCTACAGCTAACCCATTTTTCCAGTACTATTTTATTACATAATTCTTCCTTTTCTCACTAATATGTGATGCTTAAATTATCACATACTACACATTGATTAACATTTTATATACAGCAGGGTTTAATTCTGGCTATCAATTTTGGTACTTTGATCTGTCTATTCTTGATTTCTCATGCATGCCATTTTAAAAATATCTGAGGTCTCTAGTTTTCTGGCCAGAGAAAATTAGAAACCGCAGTGACAAGCAAACTGATAACATCATGATGTGAGATCAACAGCCCTCACCGAGGAAAACACTAGAAAACACTAACTATAAAAAGCAGCAGCACAGAGCCTCAGAGGGGGTGGGTGGGAAGTGCAGCCCTGCATCCAACATCCTCTCCCAAGGTCAAGGTGAATATTTCATGCCCCTAACGATGACTCTGAGTGATCAAGGAAAAGTTAAGTCATGCTGGCTTGATGTACTGTTTCCTATGAAATAAATATGCAACGTATTTGAAATTACATACATTAAATGATTTCAACGGAATGTTTTGTTGCCTAAACACTTAGAGTAAATGCCCTAATCATTCAAGCTCCAGCTTTGCCTTTAACTCTCCCTGCTGAGAGCAGGGGCTGCCTGTGCCGGGCTCCTGGGCATTTAGTCTAAATCTACCACAAGAACTCGGAGGTAGGTGTCTCATTCATTCCTTTACCAAACAAACAGTCGCTAAGGGTCTCTGACAGCAGAGCCTGTGCCGGGCGGAGGGTACAGAAAGCCGGACACAGTTCCTGCCTTCGAAGGGCCCCAGTCTAAGGGGGAAATGATCGGTGGTCAGTTACCCAACAACGTGCCAAGAGGAATCATGTCTTACTGCTGTGACACTGCAGGACCACAACTGTGACCAGGGCAGAACTGACATACGTGTTACTGCTATTTTTAACAAATACATGCAATAAAAAATTTGTATCCACACAAATCACTTTTGTGGACTATTTCATTTTCTGATACCACTAGGTTAAAAAAAGGCAACGTGTAACAAGTCCAGCGTCCTGCCTGAGGTCGGGCCACCCGGCCTGACACACGTGCTCACCGATGTGGGGGCTGGCCGGGTCGGTGGCTCGCATGTACCGAGGCGTGTCTTCCTCCAGCAGCCGATGAGTCACCAACCCTGTGCAGCTCTGCAAGAGGACGGGCTGGGCGTCATTTTCAATTCCTTCGAGGCGCCTGGCAATTCTTTCTTTTCTGTGCAGACAACGAAACAGGCACGGTGAACAATGGCAATCAGTTCTAAAGGACAACTAAACGCTGCTTTGCCAAGCCCTTCACCGCTTAATTCCGTACTATAAAGATCTTACCTTTTCATTTCTAGAAATTCTTTCCTCTTTGGTTCAAAGATTTTTCTTAATTCTGCAACTAAAACAAGACAAAAGAACAAAAAGAAAGTCTGGCAGTTAGTAGTCACATACTCAGTTCATTCACTCACGCAGTGTGTGCTCGCTGAACTCAAATTTTGTTCCTGGCCCCCACGCGACAGTGATAAACAGAACTGACACAGCTCCTGTTTTCTTGGCGGTTGTTTCCTAGTAGGGGAGAAACATGCCAAATGAGTAAGCGTGTGTGCGTGTGTGTGTGTGTACACACGTACACTCACACGTATGTCACATGTTCAGCTAAGAAGTCAGCATCATACAGGGCAGGGGGACAGGTTCTATTTCATCCAAGGGAGGCCTGACAAGTGAGACCTCTCTATAAAGGTGTTTTTAAGCAGAAATCCCAGTATCTGTCTCTAATTTTCATTTGGTTTGACAAAGTATTCTAAGCCTTTATTATGGAAAACATTTTGAAAAGTCTCTACTTTGAGACTCGTACTGCACACCCCACGTAGCATCAGCAAGCTTCAGCAATGAACTCACAGCGACTCCTGTTTCACCCTGTCCCGTAATCTGCAAATGTCTGTAACTGCCTGACTGTGTTTGCAAAGCAATCTAACGTGGCTCACACCTCGATTAGCTACAGTTCAGAGTAACCCAGGTCCTAAGCACCCTCTCACAGGGTTTTGCTAGAAGGAAAAATTAACATGTTTTTTTCCTTGCTATAATTTAGGTGGATGATGGATAAAGTAATTACCCCAATTCTGGCAACACTGCAAGGCCAGAGAAAATGTTTTGCTTCTCACGTGACACTGACCGCAGGGTTGTGACTGAGATGCCAGACAATTGTCTCTCTGCAGAAATGGCCCAAATTGGTAGAGAATAAAGGTCTCCTTTCTTGCCTCCTCCTCAATGGCCTAAATGCACTCATCCGCGTGGCTCTGACTGAGGACTCAGGAAGGCGTGGGAGCGGGTCTGGTGGCTGGGCAGCCCCGGGCCAAAGAAGTTCCGAAAGGCTGAGTCACAGGCGAGACTCAAAGAAAGGGATTATGAATACATGGAGTTTAATTTTGAGCTGCTTCAATTTGTTTTATTCTTTAAAGTGGTCATTTTTAGCAATGAGTCAAAATGACACACACACACACACACACACACACGACTTTCCTACTGCCTTTTGACTGTGTTCAGAGATACAAGTCTTGTTCTTCTTTGTTTCCCCTTTCGGTGATAGCCACCCCAAAACTTTAGCTGAACTGCATTCTGTGGAGGTAGCTGGCTTCAAAACAGTCCCTCTCAGGTGGCCGCCCCAGGAACCAGAGCTAGAGCTGCTGGAGGCAGAGGTGTGCTCACTCCACAGTGCTAATTCCGTTCTTTTCCAGAAGATGGTATGCTAATGGCGGCGCATCCTGCCTAGTGAGGGAAGTTTGGCTAATGAGCTTCACAGTTAGCAAATGAGCTCTAGTGAGACTACGGTGATAAAACTTTAATGGCTGGTAATACATATTTTGAAAATATCTTCGAGGGTGATATTAACCAAAGAGTTTTAATTAATTATTTAAATCCCAAAGAGGAGAACAGGCCATGTTTTTCCAAAGACTGCTAAGAAACTACTGAACCCAAACTCCAGGGGCTCTGAAAGGAATGACTTAAACCCATACTCAAACGCATAACTGAGAGATGGAGTCTATTAATAGGGTCCTGAGTCGTATGATGACACCAAGCTTTTCTTCCCCCTGAATTATTTCTACTGGGTAAGTATAAAAAACGTGAACACACACAGAGTGTCACGTAACTTCCATGGGAAAAAGTTAAGACATGTCTTCTTTTGGTTCTAATTAGACACCATTGAAAATCACTTTCATTTCAGGAAATTTTTAAATTTTTCTATAGAAATTATGCAACTAAAGACGTTTAACAAGAACGATTCCAGCAGTCTGTGAAAAAGCTAAGCAGCAAGTTGCTTCCTACCGTTCTTTATCTCCTGTAGTCTAGAAGGATCAAGTAATCGGGAGAGGACACGCACCTCCCGCCTACAGCAAAGGCAGGCGTTTCCGGCTGCCACTCGCGCCCTGTATCGATATTCTGTAAGGACTGAGATGACAGGACAAGGGAGCCGGAACGGCAGGTCGCCACGGAAGACGAACCTCGAGGCTGCAGCAGCGAGAGCCAGGAGAGGGACAGGGGACGAGGCAAGTTATCCTATTGCCCACGGAGATCCCTGTCCCCTTCTGGACAACACAGGCTGGGCCACCTACCGGTGAACACTGCCGTCTCACAGCTATTCGCTTCGGGGTGTGAGAACAAATGATCTCAGGAGAGCACTTAACAGACCTATGATGGACCCCGGCAGGGTCATGGGCTCAGGCTGGCCCTGCAAGAGATCCTGGACCACTAGCGGGGTACTAGGAGCCTTTCGAGTGGGAAATGCCTTCATGGTGAGCCCTGCACTGCAGGAGGTAGAATATCACAACTGCTACTAAATGCTGAATCGTCCCCAGTCAAGGTGACACAAAAATGCCCCCACATGTTTTCAAAGCCCCGCATGGGCTGTTCTGGATTGAGAACCACTGATCCCAGTACAAAGACTTCGAATGGGCCCCGGGTCCCCCATACAGACAGCGCGAACACATCACTGCACCCTTCAGTCCAGCCCGGATTCCAACTCAGAGCTCGCTCAAGACTATTGCTCCCAGGAGCTAGTATCCATCAACACAGTGGGTGCTCGAAATGACAATTTAGGGTCCTCTCTGATCATTTCCCTGAGGAATGAAATTAGGTCATCATTAACTATATTTTAAATGCACTGGGGAGCTTATTAATTCTTAGTGGAAACCTGTAATGAATCTTTTTGGAAAATAAAAAATTCCTCCAATAAACAAATAATTACCTCTCAGTCTATTCTTTCTTTTTCAATTTACAAGATTTCCTCATTCCTATTGACAAGATTAGAAGAAAGAAATTATGTGCAAGACAAAGAGAAATAGTAGAGAGACATTTTGAGTTGGGCTTCTTTTCCCCAATCTATATTTAAAAGTAAAATTAACATAACAAACATGTAGTGTAATTATACATTAATCATATGTTTGTTTCATATTATTATTAATAATATAAAACATGGGTTTTATATTATTAATTATTAGTATAAAACTAATACTAAAAATATTATGGATGGAAATTACCCCTGCTGTGGAAATCTATGTTGTAACTCCGTTGTTTCATTTATAGAGACTACCAACGATTCTACCAAAGTTTCCGTCTGATTGATAATCTTGAAGGTTTCTTTTCTTTCAGAATCTTAAAACATTTTTATGTAATCTCAAACACCCAGAATATTTAAAATATAGCCTTCATAATATGTTAACATTTTACAGCATGTGATTTATTTTTATCCCCTTTTCTCTCTCCATAGGTATATTTACGTGTGCATATGTGTGCCTGTGCATATGTGTGCGTGTATGTATACACATGCACACATATTCACATAATATTTCCTCTGAACCATTTAAGAGTAAGTTGTAGCATGATGCACATTTTTCAGTGTGTATTTCCTAAAAATAGAATAAGAATAAGAATGCTTTTTAAAATTAGATTCTACAGCTATAATTCAACTGATTGTATGCTGTGTCACAATTATAATTCATAAATGGTTCGGGTTTAATAATAGTAGTTATTATACAATCCAGATATAAATAAGCACAGATGGTATAATTTCCACCGGAATAAGTAATTTTCTACTTTGCTTTCAATGTGTTAATTAAGACTTTTAAACACACCAACTCATCCTTTATCACACCTGCTGTCTTGGTCCGCTACTCTCATTTGAGTAATTCAGAGAGGTGCTGCCATGGCCGTATGGGTTCTGTGATCTATTTCTTTACTTATTATTTCTAGTAGGAGCTGGTTGGTCAGTTTTCAAGTAAGGCAATTTAAGGGACTTTGACAGCAGGGCCATAATACTTCATAAAGTTATTTAACTACCTAATATACTTTGCAACAAGACTATATAACACCAATATTCCAGGTAACTTGGTCTGCTAGATGCTTTTCTTAGGAAACACAGTTTCTTCGATTAGCTCTTAGAAACAGGAATGCCACTGGGCGTGGTGGCTCACACCTGCAATCCCAGCATTTTGGGAGGCTGAGGCAGGAGGCTCACTTGAGGCAGGAGTTTGAGACCAGCCTGAGCAACACAGTGAGAGCCTGTCTCTACCAAAATAAATAAATAAATAAGAAACAGGATTTCTGGTTAAGACTTTGTTGAGTTTAGCCCTCCAAACTTGAGTACAGTAGAATCCTCCAAAGAAACACAAGCGGTAGAGGTACTGCCAAGAACAGGTCTCTTTCCTTCACCTGACAGCCTAAGAGCACAGGCTAGACCTGGAACATTCTAAACACTGATCTTATGTCCCACAGGAGTAATGCCCTTTAACTTTTACACTTGGATGGCAACCACTAATATAAAGACAAGCAGCTTCTGAAACAAGCAATTACGAACTCGAGGAATGAGGGGGAGGGGCGATGGCTAAAGGGTATGTGGCTTCTTTTTGGAGTGATGGAAATGCTCTAAAATTCACTATGCCGATGCACGCATGGCTCTGCGAACACATTCGAAGCCACCAAACTGTATAATTTAAACGAATGAATTGTACGGTATGTGTGTTATATCTTAATAAAGCTATTAAAGAAAGTAGAGTAGTATGTTTGGTTCATTTTATAATTCCTAAGTGGAAAATACATTTTAATATTATAAACTTTATATAGGTAAAGTTTTTTAATCCCTTGATTGCTTGGTTGTGACACACAGTTAAAAGATGCCCCATAGAGAAAAAGCAACGGCCATTGTAACGCTGGATTTCAGAGGTGTCGGAATCCTTCATTAAACGAACAGAAAGAAACTTCTGTAAACTTATAACCAAACATAAAAGTCAATGTCATCAAAATAAAATTATAACCAATTCATTTTTAACATTATATTGTTAAGACTTGATAGACAAAATCATTAACATATCTTTTAAGATGGAGAAACAAAGAGATTGTTGGTAATACGTGAGGGTCTTTCCAAATGCGCCTGCCCAATTCTTATGAAGCAAAAATATGTGAAATAAGACTGAGGAATTTACAGGAAACTCAGGGGAGAGAGGGTACTGTACTTTAAAAGCACATTTTAAAGATCTAAGGGACTTTGTCAATTTAGAAACATAAATCTGGTTAACGCATAAAATCATCTTTGATTTGTAAAATTTATATTTTTATAATCAATTATGATACATTTTCTAATACAACTGGTTCATACACTTGGGTGTTTTAAAATTTTGTTACATATGAAGTTACAATTTGTTCAACCTTAAGGAATCTTAAGCACCTCACACTGTTCTTAATTTTTCTGATTGTACCATTGTCCATGGTGTTATTTACCAAAAAAGGAACTCAGAGGGTAGCGAAGGGGAAAGAGGGACTCTTCAGACTGTGGAAGCAACTTTGGCTCTACAGAACTTTGCCCAGTCAGTCAACTCTTCTCAGCCACTGCTAATATCGGTGTGTTCATTCTCGCACTGTGTTTTGACCATCTGCACAGGTTTTAAACACTTAAGTTTGGTTCAGATTAAATTGGGTTTCTCTTTCACAGAGAATCCTAAATATTGGGAGGACCATTCCGCTCCACAGCTGGCCCACACACCTGGCCACGCGGGCACTCTCCTGCGTATCCATGCCCCTGTGCTCACAGCACGGCCTTTCCCTCCAACACTCACCTGAGAGCGTTTAGGGGATCACGACAGAGTCCATTTCATTTCCAGGTGCCATGAGCAATCAGAATTTTGTTTCTCATATGAAATCACATCTGCCTCCTTGTAATTCTAGACGTTACTTTTATTTTTGGCCTCTGGAGTGACACAGAGTAGGCCTGTATTTCAGTTGACAGTGTCGTAATGACTTGAGAATTGCAACATGTCCCTGTTTAAGTTCCTTCATCGGGCCAAATCCCTGGAGTCTTCCCAACGTCCACCCTCATCAGACTATATCTGGGCATCGTCTAGTTCCTCAGGATTTAACCTAATTTGTCAGTGGGCCTTTACAGCTAGATTTAGTTTCTATTAAAAGAATATTTCTTTTGGTCTAATTCCTTTTGGGCTTGATTTTGTGTTTTATTTCTTTCTTTCAGAGTAGGAAAAAAGCCCTGCCCTTCCATCAAACCTGTTTCTTTGAAAGGAAGGGTTATGTAGCTCATTTGGGATGAAGACACTTTGTGAGCTGGCACTGAATGACCATTCCTCGTGCTAGTGTTAGGTGGTGCAAGCGAAGATCAAGCAACGCTTACGTCATTGCACAGACAAAACTAGGGGGAGTCGGCTTCGAGCTGGTGCAAATATTTTACCGCATGCGCACCTTTACCTGTGGAAACAGTAATTCCCAAAACATGTGCGGGTACCTGCTGGGGAAGAAGGAGAATGGTCACGGTACAGTCTGCCACAGCTGTCCGTAGCCCAGTAGGGAACTACAAGGTATTAAGTGGAAAAGCCCCAACACTGGGAAGCTGCAGGAGGCAAGAGGGGCAAAAATGCAAGAAGAACCTGGCGCAGTGGCTCACACCTGTAATCCCAGCACTTTGGGAGGCCAATGCGGGAGGATCACTTGACGCTAGGAGTTTGAGACCAGCCTGGGCAACATATTGAGACCCCATCTCTATTAAAAATAAGAAAAATTAGCCAGGCATTATTGCATGTGCCTAACCCAGCTACTTAGGAGGCTAAGGCAGAAGGATCGCTTGAGCTCAGAGTTCAAGGTTATAGTGAGCAATGATTGCACCACTGTACTCCAGCCTGGGCAACAAAGCAAGACCCTATCTCCAAAACAATAAAATAAAAAATGCAAGAAGACAGATCCATTAACTGAAGCTAATTCTTGGGTGAGGCAGGGAAGGACACAGAAGAGACTACAAGCCGGAGGTTAGTAAGAGGTCTCCTCAATGAAATTCAGACAACACAATATTTAAATGCCCAGACACAGGTTAACCATTTAGAAAAAGACTTACCTTTAGGAGGTGCAGCTAAGAGCTTAGTATCAATTCCTCTTTTGTGGTTAGCAAATTGTTCTTTCTCTTCAAGTGAGAACTCTTTCTGAAAGCTAAAGAATTATTCCATTAATAAAGTGTTTTAAGTCAATTTAAATAAAAATATCTGATATTAAGTGAAAAAATGTAGAACACAAAAATTATGCTATTGTTATACATTGTTAACTGTGTGTATGTAGATCACAGGGAAAAAGTTTTATATTGAGTTAATTGATAACTTTTTTCATTTATTTATATTTATGTTAATACTATGGTTTTTTTTTTTAAATATAACTAAATAACTACAGCAGCGTTGGCAGGTGGCGTGGTGTGTGAAGAAATTGCTAAAGCGAAGTCATTGGCCTTGGTTCAGACTGACCACCTCCTCTATGCCCGAGAACAGCTGTGTAAGTTTGGATTAATCTCTCAACCTCTCTGTGCTGTTTCTTCCTGAGAAAATCAGCAGCTCCTCTAGGTGATCTGCAGGGTTGAAATTCTACTAAAGTAACAAATGTGTTCAAACCACCAGTAAATCACAGCATGATCAGAAGGTTAGAAAGGCTCGTGAAGATTTGTCTTGGAATAAAAGAGAAAACAAAGGGGGAGAATAATACAGGAATTGAGCACTTACTGTGTACTTTTCCCCTATACTAAGCACACTCCAGGTATCATCTTAATCACCTCCCCAAGACCCCATGAGGTCTGAACTACTCAGTGGTGTGCAGATGTTTTACGACTGGCTCCGCCCTCTGGCCCCCACTCACCCCCAAAAGCAGCTGCTTTGGTATTTACTGGTGGTGTAAATACTCCCATGGTGGCTGGTTTCAAGCCACCCAGGACTCACTGAGCTGGAAGGTGGGAGTGAGCCCCACACAGGAGGCAGCACCTGGAACGGGCATCAGCCTCAGTTCACAGAACAGGAAATTGTTACATGATTTGCCCAAAGACGCTATGTGACAAGAAGAGACGACGAGATGCAAATCTCGCTCCTGCTCTAACACTAGGGGCAGCTGCCCCAGGACTGCTGTACCTACAACTCCACCGTCTTTAAAGGTAGACCGTGCTGCTGCCTCGAAGGAAGACAGGAAACTGGGAAGACAGGGAACTGCCATCATCGCACCCGCAGAGGGTTAGGATAGGGCTGAAAAGGTGTTTATTGTGACGCTGACCTTCCTCCTGCAGGGATACGTTTCCACAGAGGCCAAAGAAGAAACTGAGAAAGTCGCTGCGACACTAACTGGAGCATGCAAACAACCTACACCCCGTATATACATTAAATTGAAAGGAACTTACACACCGTTCAAAGCATGGTACCCCCTCCCACTTTGTAGAATCACGCCCATGAGACATCTCAGTTATTGTATGTAAGTGTAGTAAGGCTTACATTCATACATATGAGTGCCGCATCTTCACACTGCTTAATAAAAGTCTTGAGAATAATTAAGCTTTACAAACCACACTCCAGATTGGCTTGACGATCCTAGGACGCCTGCCTAGTCGGAAACTTAGAATTAGCGTAGACTCGAAAACAGTGAATTGTGAGGCAATGGTGGTTCTTTTCCGTGTTTAATTCACATGTATGATTTAGTCTGAACCTAACAAAATTAAATAACCGCAGAAATGTACCCTACTTAAGGAATGGCCTGTAATTTTAACTGATTATTTAACTGCTAAGTTAGATATCTTGATAAAGTTCTGTACTTTCTTTGGGAAGCTAAAATCTGCTCAGCAAAACAATTCAACATGAAAGTGAAACAATGCAATCCTTGAAACGTTCAGCTTCTCGGGCTGTTGATCTTGGAGTACAAATGTTATCTTGTATTTTCAACACTAAACATCCATAAGCCTCTACGTCCCTCTTTGTTTCTGTCCATCAAAATGCTCAATGAAGCTACCAATGAGGACTTAAGAAACGACTTCTGAGTTAAACACACTGGGGAAGTGTATAGAGCGAAATACAAGTCAGCGCTCCCCCACACCCCCTGGCTGCACCGGCGCTCATTTTCTTGAAATAAGCCACAAATGGTGTCAGCACCAACATAAAGCACAGCCTTTTGACGGCTGGTCAGAAACCAATCGAAAACTAAAGCTCTGCTAGGAAATCTCTCGTGCTTCTTAACATGGTTCACTGCTGCACACAACGTGAAAAATGGTTCTCGCGGCTCCCAAGGTGAAGAGACGTGAGTTACACAAGCTTCACGGGGCCCCGGGCTCAAAACTAGCATGAGTCAAATACAACTCACATGGCAGTTAATGTGCTAAATTTTATTTAAATGTATTAATTTTAAAAATATTTTAAAAAAATCAGTAAGGACACGTTGAATAAATATTATAAAACACTTCAACTGTATACTACAATTCACCCTGAGGTATTTTATGTGTACACTTTATGCATCATTGACACGATGGGCAGGGTCAAACATCAATACAGACGCTGAGAATAATCAGAGGACATATTCAGTAACGTCAGTTATGAGCCCCTCCCGCCCTCCCTCCCTTCCCTCTTTCTTTTTTCTTTTTCTTTATTTCCTTCTTTCATCTTTGGAACAGTACGTAATGAGGACCACATCAGTCCTTGTTACCTTTGCTCACCTTGCACACACCTATGAAAATATTAGCCTATTTGCATATGTTTATAAAGTAATCAATTTTTAAAATCTACAGCTTCAGGGTAAGCTTTTATTACAGGAATCCACACGGCTGCCTTTACATTTTCTCCCTGCTTCTCCTGTCTCTCCCGTTCCCGCTAAATGACCGATGCTCTGCGCGAACGCAGGGGACAGGCAGGAGGGTCGCAGCCCGTGTCGGAAGCGTGGCTCTGG
>CAUYSK010076020.1:0-23247 GCA_963575035.1 Avahi laniger
CCAGCTACTCGGGAGGCTGAGGCAGTAGGATCGCTTGAGCCCAGGAGTGTGAGGTTGCTGTGAGCTAGGCTGACGCCACGGCACTCACTCTAGCCAGGGCAACAGAGTGAGACTCTGTCTCAAAAAAAAAAAAAAAAAAAAAAAGAAATCCAGTTTGGCTGGAACATGGTGGAAGAAGAGGCTGTACAGACAAAGCAGCATCAGGATTCAAGGCCCTGCAGACGAGGCTGAGGCACCTGACCGGGAAGTGCCTTTACCCAGCAAACCCTCCCACCTGCATTTCGGGCTGCCTGGTGCTCTGGAGCTGCCTGGTCTCACTGTCCCCTAGTTGCTGACAGACCCAGTAAAAATTATTCCTTATCATAGCATGTGACAGTTCGCAATACATTCTCAATTTATTAGTTCACTCATACTGAGATGTTACAGTGAATTTACTGGTCCCATGAGGTATCTGTATTTTTGAAGTGATCTTCAGAGAAAGTGCTCACGCCAGAGAAATGAACCTCAAATGGGATTTCAGACCTTCAGGGAAGAGGTATTTTTGGCCAGCAAGTCCCACCCTGGGCCTCTCAAATTTCTCCACCTGTGCAGAGGCTGGGTGCCTACCTGACCAGCCAGATCTTCCTCCTGATCTCCCTCGACGTCTGGAGCAGGGGCTGGTGTGACCGTGACCGCAGGAAGCTCGGCTGGCTCCTCTTTAAGGACAAACATGGATTCGGTCAGAGGAGTGGACTGGGTTCTGAGGGAAGCTGACAGACACTGGTGTGAGTGGCCACAGGGCTACTGGACTTTGGGGTCTCAGAAGGTTTATTAGGGGGAATTTCTTGTTGGTAGGAAAAGTAAGATGATGTGAGGCAAATTGTGACTGCTCTGTCCACCGAGATATCTGCAGATGAGAGGACAGCTGGAAAGTGGCCATCCTTGCACCCCTGTATTCACAGGCATTTCCATCCTGGCCGCTGTGGCCAAGGACACTGTGAATAGCTTGGGCAAACGGAGCAGAGAGAGAGCAAAGGCCCCAGCACTCAGGGTCTGACCCTTTGGGAAGGATCCTGTTATTTCAAAGGCAGCAGCTATGAAGCCTTAGAACAGGATTGAGGGGAAGAGAGACTTGGAAAGTCTGGAGAGCTAGATTTAGGTATAGGCTTTCTCACTTCTTGGCTGTGTGGCTTCGGGCAAGTCACTTGACCTCTCTGAGCCTCAGTTTCCTTGTCTGTAGGATAGGAAGAATGACTGCTGCTCTGCCTCGCTCCAGGGGTTGCTAGGTGGATCAGGGAGTCCTGGTGTGCTGTGCAAAGCCCACGTGGCAGTAGCTGTCCCATTCCCCCAATCCTAGCTGCCACACAGATACTGGACTTCTGTGACATCAGACCCCTGGCAGCCTTCCCTCGCTGGCATTGCTGGTTTAAGACCAATCACTAGCAACACTGTTCTTGTGTAGAAGTGACAGGAGAAGAAAGAGTCCAATAGAGTCTCATTTGGGATGAGATTTAGCAAAACGTGAAGTGATTGGTCAACAACCGCCCGGCCTCCTTTGCCTGCCTCCTCTGGGGAAAGTGGAGAGGAAGATGTATAGGGCCACTCTCAGGCCAGCAGCCACGTCAGAAAGAGCACACTGGCAGGAGGAGTCCGGCGTGAAGTGGCGCGTGGGCAGCACCAGATCATCACTCTAACCCCGGCTCAGAGAGGCCGAGAGGTGCGCCTCAGCCCCCAGCCTGGGCTGGCTGCTGCTCCGGGCCAGGCTCACCGGCCAGGAGGGAGGCGGCAGGAGAAACCCACTGGTCTGGCCATCCTCTCACCTGCTTTGCTTTCCGCTTTGGCCTGGGGTTGGGCTCTGGCTTCCCGATTCACGCTCTCCTCCTCCTTGTCCTTGGCGGGGCGGGCTGCAAATGAAAAACGACACGCATCTCGTCAGGACCGCGGGTTCATCCCTGCTGTGCCCTTTCGGGCAGGATGTCAGCTGAGCAGCCGGAACAGCTGCAGCGGGTGGGACAAGGCTGGCCTGGAGGGGTGCAATGTCTGGATTCTGATCCTACTAGACCTGTAGGTTCCCGAATCCCAAACCTTTGTCTTAAATTCTCTGCATTGTCACCAACTGGCTGTGGCCTAGGGCAAGTCACCGCCCCCCGCAAAGCTTATTTCCTCTCTGGTAAAATGGCATGGTTGGACTCAGGGGCAACAGGTCTGATTTATGTCTTTTATGAGCTCAAGAAATGGTTGCTTGCGTGCTGAATTGAGAAGGATTCTGAACAGACTTGGTTAGGAAAGTACCATGATTGATCAGTGCTGTCTGCAAAGGCCAGGGAATGGAGAAATAATTGCAGGGAGACATTTTTGCCATCCTTGAACTACATTACCTGTGATGTCCTTTGCGGCTTACTTTCTATGAATCTACTAGAAGTTTTGCTATAGCTCCAGGGGGACTACTGATGGCCATGTTCATCAGCTTTCCCTCTCCAGTGGGAAAGGGGAAATAGTTGACCAACAAGCTCTCAGCCACATCTTTCTTTAGAAATTTTTTTTTATTTTTATCTTTAGAGACAAAGTCTCGCTCCATCACCCAGGCTAGAGTACAGGGATGTGATCATAGCTCACTGCAGCTTCCAGCTCCTGGGCTCAAGTGATTCTCCTGCCTCAGCCTCCCAAAGTGCTGGGATTACATATGTGAGCCACCATTCCCGGGTGACCACGTCCTTTATGACCCCACAGAGCCATGGTCCAAGAAAGGCCTCCTTCCAGATCCTTGTGCACATGCTTTGCTGGAGGCCCACAGAACAGCAAGTACAGAATGGTGCTGCCCTGATTTCCAGGCAAGAAAAATGGGGAGCCACTCTCTTCCAATGTGACTGTGTGAATATTAGCCAGGCAACATGCGAAGTGCTCTATGTGTGTAATTTCAAGGTGGGAGAGGAAGGAGGGACAGAGGCCGAGATGCAGGGACTCATGAGGGGCTTCCTCACAGCTGTGTAGCCTGGGAGGGTGGGGACAATGGCACAAATGATAGAACAAAGTGGTGCCATGGAAGTATAATAGATTCCAGGCTGGCTCTGCCCCATGAGCCTTGGGTGACTTTGGGAAGCCTGTGTACCCTCTCTAAGCCTCAACATCCTCTTTCTAATAAGGCAACCATGGTATACTCACAGTACCGTTGTGAGGGCCGTGAGACAAAATAAATAAAAGTGCTTTGATTGCTGCAAAGTGCTAGCTTCACCGATATTGTTATGTTAGCTTGGGTTCTGGAGCCTGATAGCCTGGGTTCGAATCCCAGTGCTGCCGCTTGCACTACAGCTGTGGACCTAGCTGGGCGATTCCTTAACCTCCCTGTACCTCAGATGCTTCATCTGTAAAATCTTCCGGAGTTGTCAACAGAGTAAATGAATTTACACGTGAAGGTACTTAAAACAGTGTCTGGCACTGTGTAAGTTTCAGCTGTAACAACAACGATGACGATGATGACCAGTTGACGAGAGTAGTCGAGAGCAGCTGTCCTACATTGGAAGCAACCCCGCAATGATGAGGCCCAGCGTCCCAGAGGTTCGAGTTAGCAGGAAGCCTGGACATCTTCCAGTCCGTGATACAGACAGCTGAGAGGCACCCGCAAAGGCGGAAGCCCCTCCTGGGTCTGGGATGGCAGGACGCAGATAAAAGGGTCTGGAACTTCCTCCTCTCAGCCTGTCTCCTCCACTCTCGGAGCTGCTTCAGCTGCAGGTGGTTCTGGCAATGGGCTCCCTGTGCAGAGCCGCCACTGCGACGCGTGTTCCCTCGAAGTGTCCTCGCGGCCTGCCCAGCAGGTCCTCATCAGAACTGAAACGTCAGGAGGCCACACAGCACTGCCTCCTTCGTCCACACAACCCCAGCGCCGCCCCGGCACCAAGCAAGCACTGCAGTCTTCTGTGGAGCAACGTGTGGCCGCTACCAAAGCACGGCTGCCTTGGCTCCGGGTCCGGCGCTGAGGACATCTGCTGACTCTCGGCTGGAGGGGCTGGCAAGAAAAACCAAGTTCCCTTCTTTCCTTCTCATCCCTCGCCACACACGGCAGCCTCTCGTTTCCCACGTCGCTGAGGAAAGCAGGTCAGCTGCAGGGTCTCCCCCACCCGCCCCGCACACGTCCGGGTGAAGTCCCCAGAAGAGGCATGGCACCCTGAAGAGGAAAAGCCCCTTCACGGGAAAGGTGAGGGGTCACACCACAGGAAACGTCTCTTCTACCAGTCAGCTCTGTGGAAGGAGTTGGAAGACCGGTGACGGGTGGAAACATCTGGACGGCCATCTGGAAACAGCGTATGGAAACACAAATACTTATCCGGAAAGCCTGGGGAACAAAGGCCCTCCGCGTGGACCCAGCCCCTCCTGGATGGAGTCTCAGGGTGTAGGATCAGGGTCGGGCCCTCTGCACGTCACCATTCAGCATGAGGGCCATTCCGTGCCCCACCACCCCCAAAGACAGTGTCCCAAGCATGCTTGTCTTCCCCGGGACGGCAGTCGCTGGCTGTGGAGAGCTCGTTTCCTCACGTGGCCTCTCCCCTCCCGGCGTGGCCGGATCATCTCTTTAGCATCAATCTCCTCTGACCTCGGCCTGCTCTGGACATCACATAATCCTGTTAGGGCAAGTGGGCCAGCTGGCGGCGGCGGCTGTTGGTCGTCAAGTGGCCCAGGCGGGGGCCCTGCGGTCCCGTTCGAGAGAAGGTCTTTATCTTCAGGACTTTACTAGAGTCAGTGATTCCCCTGGGAGTGGCCGATCACGACCCGGAGGCACAGCTTTCCTCACTGGGCCCAGGGCAGGAGCACGCCGAGCACGTACACCCAGGGACTGCCAGGGGCTGCAGATTCCGTTCCGGAGACCCCGGAGGTGCTGCTCTGGGGCTGACCCTTGGGCGCGGCCTCTCACAGTGTCTGCTGAGGCTCGCCTCGAGGGGTTTCTAAGGAAGGTTTCATCGCTTGTCTTTGGCGCTGCTTTTCACAGTACAGTACGCTTGTTTTAGATGCCTGGCAACCTGATATTCTGTCTGAAAAGGATACTTCAGGGCCTGAGGAAAATTCTGAGCCCCCAAAATTTGTCCCTAAGCCAGAAAGTCAGTCAGGGTGCTCCCTGGGGCGCAGTGGGTCGTTTCGTGGTGTCATGTTCAGCTCAGTCCTCAGCCCTCCTTCCCAACTACAGTCAGAGCCCTTGGCTTATTTTTTAATCACTCGAGTAAATTAATCATGTAACATCTTAAAGTTGACATACAATAACTCTATTATCTGTCTCTCTTATGAGTCGGTATCTATTGTTTTTTAAAAAATGTCCGGCAGCCATTGTACTTTGGACCCCGCTTCTACCCTCCCCAACACCCAGAAGTGATGCTGGCAGCTCCCGGGGGTCGCTGGGACTCCTGGCTCGGGGAGGGGCTGGCAGGCTTCCCGGACTCCAGAGCTAAAAACCAAGCAAAGGAAAGTGCCCCTCAGAGCTTCTGGCTGTGGAGCCCTACAAGAGATGCCCCCAGAAGCAGCCCTGGCCAGTCAGCCGGGCCAAGCTGCCTGGCTGGAAACTGGGGGGCGGGGGGGCTGCTCCTGGGCAGTGGGCTTGCAGGGACATCACTGAGGGCAGCCCCAGCACAGACCCGTGCAGAGCACATGGCACTCACAGTCTAACTGCAGGCGAAGCCCTTCATTTACAGGGAGGGACACTAAGGAATGTGGATACCTAAGGACCTCAGCCTTCCATGTTCCTTGTGGCCCTCTCTTGGTGAGTCCCCTGTCTCTGTCTCCACCCTCTCTCCCATCCTGCCTGACTTTAACCGTCCACTCTCTCCTCTGCTAACTCTCTTCCCACCCCATACCTACTGCCTTGCAGATTTCCACGTCTCGGTTCTTGTCCCGCTGCGAGAGGGAAGGAGGAGATGGGCAGACCGCACAGGTGTGGGGAGGCCTTGCTTACCTTCCCCCAGGGGGTCCAGGCTGTGGAGCATGAGCTGGTAGATGGTGCTGCGGATGGTGCTGTTGTGCAGAGAGGCCGAGCTGCTCCCCCGGGTCAGCAAGGACGGGAGCTGAGCAAGAGGAGAGCCGCGCAGGCCTCAGTGGGCCCCTGCCCAAGGCAGGGGAGGAGCCACCTGAGGGCCTCACAAGCCTTCCCTCCTTCCCACAGAGAACAGGGGGAAGGCACAGATGCTTTATCCCGACCTCCCCTCTTCCTTCACCGCCAGTCGCCCTCAGCTCTTCGGCGACTGGCTCATTCTATGTACCGAATAATTCCCCAGCGTCTAAACAGGGAGCAGACCTCCTGTGTAAAGGAAACCACGTTGCCAAGGGTTTGCGCATCCCTGCAAGCACACCCTCCTAGGAACACGCCCTCCCTTAGCCACTGCACGTGGGTACAGCCCCCTACACAAAGAGCATTATCGTGTTTTATCACTGCCCCACCCCCCGCAATAAGCAAGGCTGCGATCCCCATCTGCAGAGAAGGGAATGAGAACTCAGAAAGCTAGCTGGCTCACCCAAGGCCATGCAGGGAGTAAATGAAGGAGTCAGCCTAGTGCCCAGGTCTTCTGATTCTCAGTTCAGTTTTCTGTTCTACCCACCTGCTCAGACTCCTTCACAGGTGCGCGCGCGCACACACACACACACACACACACACACACACTGTACTGTGCGGACGCGGATGTGACACACATTTATTCACAGTGCCACACACAGAAATAGCATGTGATTTACAGCAGAACATCCAAGGACTTCAACACTTGCTCATCCTCCTCTTCCTTTCTGCTTTCCTCACTCCCTTTCCCCCACTGCCGCCCCTCGTCCCTCTGAACTCTTCTGCCCTCTAGTGGCTGTGGCGACGGTACCTCACAACAGGTCTAGGGGTTTCCTTCGGCTGGGGTACCCCTTAGGATATAGACAGCTAAGACAGTTTTTCAGAACCTCAGACCTCCCTCCCCCTCCAGTGCCCCTCCTGTCTTTCTCTTAGCTCTGGGGCATCCCAAAGCGACATCAGGCCTTTATGTCAAGCAATCATACAATGTCGGGCTATAACTAGGACTTGAATTCGTCTAGTCCAAACAGTCATTCCACAGATGCAGAATCCGAAGCCCGAGGTCACACAGCAAGCTAGTGGCAGAGCAAACTGTAACCGTCCAGACTTAGCTCCCACACCAGCACCTTCTCGAAGGCCACCTGGAGGTGGGAGTTCCTCGGGCAAAGCAGCCCCTCCTTCCCTGGCCCACCTAACTCCCAGGAGCTCCCACGGCCTGAGCACAGACAGGCTCCCCAGTGGCAAGGCCAAAGTGCCCCGGTCTGTGACCACGCGCTGAGACCCTGCAGTGTCCCCACTGGGCAGACTGTACGGCACCCACCTTCAGCTTCTTGTTATCCTGTGGCTCATCCACCGCAACGGCCCCATCACCTGGCTGCAAACAGGGACAGGAGTCACGAGATGTCATGCAGAGACCCTCACTCTTTCTTCCTACTTCCCTCTTTCTCCGGGGAAGCCCTCAGGTTGGAACATAGAAACACACCCCAACATAACCTGTTCTCAGAAAATGTTTTAACACGTCCAAACCCCAGCCTGACCTTCTACAGTCTGGCTCCCCACTGCGTGCAGTAATCCCAGCCCAATGCGTCCACTCGCTGCAGTCCAGCAACGCGGCCTGTCTCTCAGTCCCTCAGATGTGCCATCCTCTTCGCCCACCGCGAAATCCTCGTCACAGGGCTCCTCCCTGTCTGTAATGCACTTGCCCTCACTGCTCAGCCTTCAGGTCTCCGCTTCAGTGTCAGCTTTCCCTGGGAAGCTAAGTGTAATTCTCGTTGCAGACTCCTGTTCTTTTCCTTCATGGCACTTTCCCCAATTTATGTGTATGTTATTTGCATGTTAATAAGCACACAAGTAAATGGACTGCCTCACTAGCATCTTGAAGGCAAACTGTTTTATTCACCACTGTGTGGCCAGCATGAGAACACTGCCCAGCACTTAGCAAGGATTCAATAAATATTTATTAATTGAATGAATGAACTGTCCTCTAAGTACACTTAATCTATTCTAACTACTGTTCCTTGTTCAGGCCTTTTCTCCCTGCCTAAAATGCCTTCTCCATTCCTCTCTGCCTACCCAAATCCCATCTGTTTCTCATAAAATTCAGGGTGAATTCTTGTATGAAGCTTTCCTTCCACGCCCAGCTCCACCCTCACTCCAGCTCACTACAACACCTCTTTCCTCAAAAGCTGTATAGCAACAGTGAGCATATTCTGTGATGCTAAAATCGGCCGTGTGATCAGATAAGCACTAGGGTCTTGGGAAAGCTATGGGGGCAGCCCTATGCGATCCAAAATGAAGAAGCATTAAGCTCATGTATTCACTGTACCACTAGCTTGCCACTTTGCATTTACAGTCTTGTAATACCATTCGAACTTTTAAAAAAGATCACTGTTTAACTTTTCACATACATGAGTTGTCTACAGAGCTACACTGCACATTTTGCCATGCAATGAACTTACAGTCATCTCTTTTTCCCTAATCTGTGGTGTAGTGGCTTGTACATAGTAGGTGCTCAGTAAAGGTGAGCTGAATGTGTAGATACTCCCTACAGATAGCACTGGCATCTGTGCTGTCTTCAGGCAGCAAGGTCACTAATGGCTGCCCCCAGTAGTCAGTCGTCTTTACCTTCCCGTTGCTTCCCTCACCCCACCAACCTCCATGGCCGAGACAGAACTGAACTTGCTGCACTCGCTTCCCTGTTCAACTCAGAAAACACAGAAAATAGTGCCTGCTCAAGGGCCACCCACCCATCCCTCTAGTTTGTTCATTCAGTTCTTATTTACTGAGCACCTGCTATTTATATTGTGCTGTGCTGGTGGCTTTAGGGACACAAAAATATTTAGGGCATGGATTCTATGTCCAGAAAGAAATGGAGGCCAATGATAACACAGATGCATAACAAAGCGGAAGGTGGTTCCTGAAGTGAGAGGCGTAGGTAAAGGTGCTTTGCTAGGATGGGCAGGGAAGGCTTCCTGAAGTAAGTAGAATGCGAGTGAGTTTTGAAGGATGAAGGAGGTTTGAACACTTGGATACACATGGTTGAATGAATGAATGAACACACAAATGAACGAAGCAGAGCAGCAATAACCAATCTGAAGGGGGTGTGTGCATTTCAACAAATCCCCCTCAACTCTTTCATGACACACCTTTAAGTTTACTGGGATACAGGAGGCTATAGCACCGACCCCCTTTGGCTGTCTCAGTATTTATAATGTCCAACCCTGCTCAATGAGTTCTCTTCAGAGGCAAAGAACTGTGAGGCTGTATGTTGGGGTGACTGGTTCTGTCCACAGAGGGACAGAAAGACTAACTTTTGCCCAAGGTGCGTGCCCCTGATGGTTTCCCTGCCATTCAGATTTATTCAAGCCAAAGTACTTTCCCATGGGTTCGTTGTTCATTGCCGACCTCAGTATGCACTTCCCACTTCCTGAAGCCCTCCACATCTGTTTTCTTACTCAGTACAGCCAGCTCCATGCAATAGATAACACTCATGGTATTACAAGTGGACACGAATGTTTGTCTACATTTGGGTGTGGTCCATGGCCCATTTACGGGCGGCGTATGGCAAGTGGGTGCGTTCTGAATATGCCCTTGTCACCAACACTTTCACCTGTCACATCGCCCCATTCTCCTTCCTCTTTCTTCGCCTAATCACCCCCACCTTCTCCTTCTCCTCATAAAAATTAGCAAAGTGGCTGAGGCAACCAAAGACGAGGTCTTCATGCCAGCCTGACACCTGTGATGCCTCTTGCTGAGGTTGGGCAAGGGGACCCCTCACAGCTCTTCATGGGGACCTGGGCTGGCAAACTGTGGCAGCTGACCCCCAATCTATAATGTATTCCTCGCTCACGCAGCAAGCCTTCTTCCAGACCATCCATTACACATTTCCCGAAGCACACGTTTTAGTCTGTGACATTTTTGTAGAAAATTCATTCAACAAATATTTACTGAATCCCTCGTCTGAGTCCTGTCTTTTACCCAGAGTACCCTCAGGTAGGGCACTCTCCACTTTAGCCCTTCCCTGAGTACGGTCTCACACCCTGATCTGCTCCATCTGTCTGTGCTGGAAACCTGGAAATCTACACAAATTCCTCCCTTTCCCTCAAAGCCCACACCCGGTTAGCCATCAGACCTAGTTCTCGAAAGTTCTCAAATTTGGCCTCGTCTCTCCACTCTCCTGCCTACAGTCCTGCAACACCTACTGACTCCTGATCTGCTTCTCTTCTGGTTGGTTCTTTCTCCACCTCTCATCTCAGCCAGAGCGTGTTTCTGAGCAAAGCACATGACGTCCCTCTCCCACACCCCGGGAGCCCGTCCTCAGTGGGAGTCCAGACCCCTTTACTTAGCACACACCAGCCTCCTGCTTACGTGCAGTCCACTGCTGTCCGACAGAAATAGAAAGCAAGCCAGACATAATTTTAATTTTTTGCTAGCCATATTCTTTAAAAAGTAAAAGAAACGTGAAATTAATTTTAATAATGTACTTATACCCAATGTGCCAAAAATATAATTTCAACATGTTATTAATATAAAAAATATTGTGGTATTTTACATCCTTTTTTTCATACTAAGCCTTTGAAACCCAGTGTATATTTTATGCTTATAGCACATCTCGAAACAGACTAGCCACACTTCAAGCGCTCAATAGCTGTACAGCTAGTGGCCACCATGGTGAACAGCACGGCTGTGGTCTCTTCACATGCTCTGATTTCTCTGGCCTTTGCATATGCCCACGAGACTCCCGACCCCTTCTTCAGTCAGTGAACTCCTGCGTGGCCTTCGCGGTTTAGCTAAGTACTGCCTCCCCTAGGAAGCCTTTCCTGCCTCTCTGATCTGTTGAGATGTCCACTCTGCAGTACCAAATCCCTTAGCTCTTACCTACATCATTACACCTGATGTTGTGACTATTGGCTCCACTTGTCTGTCTTCGCGCTGAGGGAGATTTACCACGGAGCTGGGGAAGCGTGAGCTCCAGGGCCTATCTCCTCCCTACGCAAATGCTTTTCCAAGGCTGACACCTAACTTTGCAGCAATGAATTTACATTCTTTTTCTTAATTAACCTCAGGCCCCACAAAAGCTAGGTCAACTCTAGCTCCTCCGTTAGGCTAAGCTCCTTGAGAGCTGGGACAGTGCCTTATTTATCACCATATCACAGACCCTACACGGGCCTCACACAACGTTATTCAATGAATGTTTGCTGAATGAATGAATGTTGGGGTTCCTTAGGGATTAGTCCCAGACTGTCTCTCTCTTTCACAGTAGTATCAGCCAGTCCTTGATTTTAATTACCATACATTTTTTGGTGATTCGCAATTTTCTCTTTCCAGCCCAGACTTTGTTCCTGAGCTTCAGACTCATTTGTGCAATTGCCTCCTGGGCATATTCACTTCGAAGTGACCCAAGCACCCAAAGTCATCATTCCAGTGTGGGAACTCCTGAGTCTGCGTAAACCTATTCTTGCTCAAGTCTTCTCCTTTTCAGTGATGGCACCACCATCCACCCTGTTGCTCAAGCCAAAAAGCTTGGTAGTATCTATCCAACTAGCTATCTGCACAGAACAGCCTCCTAATTGGATATTCTTTACACAGTAGTTAGGGAGTGACCTTTTAAATAGGACTCTCATTATTTTATTCCCCTGTTGAGCTTCAGATAAATCTAAACTCTGTATCTTATGCACAAGGCCCTGCGTGAAGTAGCTCCCGCCTTCTCCTCCAGCGGTATCCTAGGCCACTCTCCCCATTGCTCGCTAACCACACTGGCCTCCGTCTTTTCCCAGCTCTGAGCCTTTGCAAATGCTGTTCCCTCTTCCAGGAATTTTTCCCATGGAGCATGAGATGGTTTCTCTTCTCATTCTGCAGAGCTCTATTTGATCTCTCCTCCGAGAGGCCTCTCCTGCTCTCCCTCGCTGAAGGGAGCTCCCTGTCTGCGCTCTCTCTTACGTGCCTTGTTTATTTCCTTCACAGCACTCATCATACTCTGAAATTATCTTCTTAATTTATTTTACTTGTTTATCATCCATATGCCCACACTAAAAAATTTTCTGTTGGTTTTATATGTCCAAATAATTCAGGTGGCAGAGCATCTAGAAATCATGCTGTTCTCTGTAGAACACCATGAATATCTACTTTCATATTTGATCCCATCGTATGCACTAGGAGAAAATATTACCATGTTGTATACAAATGCATGTAAAATTTCAACTTCAAGCTTACACATATCCATGAAAACAACAAGCTGTTGGACTAGGCACAATTGGATGTTCGAGTTTTTCTGTTAATATTTGTTTGTTTCTTATGCATCCATTTTAGCATCTGCTAGCACCCACTAGCAGGTGAACACTGAAAGCTTAAGAAAATTTTATGAGGAAAAGAAACCAAAAATTGAGAATTCTACTCCTATTATTTTTTCCTGACAATTGGAGGAAAGCTTACTATTATTCAGGGAGTTAAAGGAGGGACCCCTCAGCCCAGGCCAGGATGGGCTCTTTGGGAGCACAGTGGACTCCCGTGGGGACCACAGAGGCAGGAGGAGCCGTGGTGGCTGCTTCCTGCCCACAGACTCCTGCCTCCGTAGCAGGCAGCTGGCTATACAGGCCACCGATGGGAGCCCTTGGGATAAACGTCAACCCTGACAACAAAGGGGAGGACCAATCCCTAAGGAGATACCAGATTTGTCTGCTTGAAGTCTTGTTGGTTGGTTTAGGGAAAAGTCCTGCCAGGGAGAAAATAGCCCCCAGTGCATTTAAGAAAGAATGACAGACTTTGCCCCAGAGTTTCACATTCTAAGGTATTCTTGGGAGTGGAATGAGGGTGTGGGGCTCCAAAGGGGGCCCCACTAGGCTCAGTCCTGCTTTGTATCCCTTTTTGCCAGTCGCTTTCCACGGGGCTGTCTTGCCATCACGCACCTCCGGCAGGTGGCTGGTCCTTCCTGGCGAATCTTGTCCTGTATAAAGAAGGGCCTCATTGTCCTTCAAATACCACTAAGGCTTTTTAGCCTGCCTGGTGCCTCCACTCTGCTGGCTTTCTGTGACTATTCGTGGTCAAGGCAGGGCAGAGATTTATCATTTTTGGCCAGAGCAAATTCATTGGGAGCTTCAAGAGCAGGGATAAAGTTTCAGAGGGAGCTAAGTTAGACTCTGTTGATAACTATACAAACATTTCCATTTCCTTATTGAGGTCATAAAAGGCATTCTCAATCAAATATATGGCAATTTGACAATGTTATCTGAAAAAATTTTAGCTTTGAATTTTTTTTCAGCCAATGTCAAAAAAGAAACTAAATTACTCACTGTATGTCTATGTCCAGTACTAAGTCTTTACTTTTTTCTGAAAATACTCTTAAGTGAATTCTGATTATAATCACTCCCCAAAAACCTTTATCCTGATCCTAGATACTCAGGGCAGAATAAAAAGTAAAGTGAAAGGTCCTCCAGCTCAGAAACTCAACAGCTATCCGTTGGGTGAATATTCAGTAATAAAATGATCCTTCTCTTCTGATTGCATGTCTCCAAATTGTTCAGGTAGGAGAATACCTGCAGACACGTTGCTCTTAGTAAAATGCTACGTGACCATTCCCATTAGTTTATCTATTGTCTGCAGCTGCTTTCACCCTGCAAGGACAGAGTCGAGTAGTCCTGACAGAGACTATAGTCTCTGACACAGTCTCTGACAAAGCCCGAAATATTTACTGTTTGGCCCTTTGCGGAAAAAGTTTGCCAACCTCTGCACTCGTTCATCCACTCACGCCATAGATGAGAAATCTAAGGCCTGTTTGAAAAGCAAAGTGACTTTGTGGCATTTTGCACAGGACTCCCTTCGTTGCAGTTGATTTCTCTGTGCTTGTCCCTTCTACTGGAAGAGACATAATCTTTTTGTTTCCCATAGTGCTTTTCATTTAAGTCCTTAATAATACTGGTTTGTTGAATTGCATTACCCACCCAGCCCAGGGTAACACGGATAGTTAGCACAGATAGTTAGAGCCTGGGTTAAAACCCAGATATAATGATTGATGGTCAACGGTAAGGACTACTAACTAGTTGTGTAACTTTGGCTAAGTTAATTATCCTCTCCGAGCCTCAGTTTTCTCATCTGCAAGATGGAGATAACAATCTGTTCCTTGTAGGATTTTATGAGAAATTGTGGAGATTATACATATATATAAATATAATATATTTTATTATATTATTTTTAATTTTGCATATTTTATATACTTATATATATTTTAATACATATTTATTAATATGTATACATATGTATATACACACACACAAAATAGGCTCTCTATAAGCAAGCATGGATTCCCTCCCCAACTCCTTTATCTTGACAAACTGGAGTCCATGGACTGCTAGGGTTCCCTGAAGAAACTGAACCAAACACTTATGGAACTAACTCCTCGGAACAAGACACTGGGCTCAGCCCTTTAGGAACTACACAGATTGTTTCCCCATTTAGTGGCAGTGAGGAGCCTGACGCGGCCACCCCTTCTACACCTCCCCCAGGCTGGCAACAGAGGAAGGGGTGGCCCGGCTGTCCTTCCTGTTTCTCTCCAAGAAGCAGCTGGCCCGTGCTGCCCTCCTCTCCGCTCCTCTGCTCGCTGTGACTTCGCCTCCCAGCCCTGCCCCTTGCCTCCCAACTGCTCTGTCTGGCCTTGCCCCACTTCTGTCTGCCTTCCCCAACTTTGGAGCTGTGGCCAGCTGAATACGCCCAGTTTCCCTTGACCGCTGCCTTCCTGAGGCGGTGCTCAGAGAAGGGACCCATTAGTCAGGGAGAGGCATGAACCAGTGAGTGTGAGTGTGTGAGCAGGTGTGTTTTTTCACAGTCGGAGTGAAGGTAAAATACTTTACAAGGCTGAGTACAGACTTAACTCACAAAAAAGAATACCAGCATGGTTTATTAGATCAAAGATTGCATTTTCAGAGAGCATCTTCAAGAATGGCCTGCCCTCAGTCTGTCAGTGAAGTGTGGGATAATTTATTTGCCTCTAACCAGACTAACCAAACTAGGTCTTGGCCAGCCAGACACAGACATAAAGGTACAAGCTAAAGTGGTTCCCTCTCTCTGGCTACAAGAACCCTGAGGTGAAACTCCAAATGCACATGTGTTTAAGAACTATTTTTAAATAGCTGTGGTTCTTGAGTTATTTGGACTAATTTTTAGAAGGTGTTTGTTAGTGATAGAAAGTTCTAACTGTAGGTTTTTAATTTTAAATACATATTTACTTTCAAGTATCAGTAATTCAACCTGCTTTTAAAAAAATAACGCTGTCAATTAAAAGTAATACTGGATCTGTTTGAACAAATAGATAAGAGCAGAGTTATAATTAGCACTGTGCTTACTGGCTGGCAAAGAGCTGCTACTAAAGCCCTTGCAGAGTCTCTTAAGTAGGTTACAAATTGTCTTTTGAAATCATGATTATCCTTCATTTGCTTGGCCAGCTTTGCTTTGTTGGTCTAGCTCGATGAAATGGAAAGTTCAGAATTTATAGAGTTTAAATAAAAGCAGAATTACTATAAAGAACTTGGAGGCAAGTCAGAGGCATTTTGAAAACACCAAGGCATCAGGTGCTTTCTTCAGAGGAGAATCCCAGGACTTCACGGCCACCCCTGAGCAAGGCCTGCCCAGAGAACTTCATTAGGAGAAAGCTTTGTGCTTCCTCAGAGTAAATTATGACATGCTCTGAGCCTCCCTTTCTTTCTTAAGCCTCTGGCTGCGTGGAGCCGTAGTCTGGTGGGAAATAGCACTGAATGGGAAGTTAGGAGTTAGGGTTTCCATTCCAGCTCTGCTACCTGCTGGCTATATGACCCTGGGCAGGACAATTCTTTTGTGGCCATCTGCTAGTAAATTAGACAAACAATCATTGTACTGAGTTCTGCCAGAACTGAACTCACTTGGATACAGGACGTTATCCCAGAATGTTAGAGCTAGACAGGACCTTTTGGTGATTAGTTGGACTCTGTCATTTCCCTGGGGAAGGGAAAGAGACCTGTCTAAGCTCACACCATTCGTTGGAGGCAGAATTGGATTAGAACCCAGGTTTCCTGGCTCTCAGTTCTGTGCTCTGGCCAGAACACCATGTTCTCACAAAGGTTCTAAAGTCAGTGCATTTAATCTCCCTCGCCTCATGTACCTTGCGGACATGTTGCTAAGCTTGGTCTCCATCCTGCCCACTCATCAAAGCTGTTCTGGATTAAGTAACTAAGTCTTTCCACTCTTTGCACACAAAATTCTGCTGCTCCAGCAGCTTCTCCAAGACCTGGAACCACAGGCTGTGAGTCACCCTCATCCAAACTCACCCTTCAGGAGCAGGAGAGAAACAGGGTCTGCGTTCCCTAAGGTATCCTCGCTTTAGAGTCTCAAGGAACAAAAAACTTTGCAATGAATTTTCGGTGATCACTTCCCCAATTTAATCTCATCTCCCAAGTTATTGAATCATCCAGTGACTTTAGCAGGAAGGCCCCTCAAGGGGGCAGAGAAGTTCTTGGGAAGGAACTTCTGAGCTGGAAGAAAGCCCCAGCATTGGTGCTCCTGGTGTCTGATCTCCGGTAGGCACAGAGAGAAGGCTCTGTCCCCTGGGCTGGCTTGTCAGTGGATGAGTGGAGCTCCCATCGTCTCTAATATTTTAAAAACAAAACAAAAACAAAAAATCCTCCCCCTCCTCAGACCCCATCCAAGCCCCCGGCCCTTCTAAGTCTATAATGTGAACAAACAGGATTAAATGAAACTGAAGGTGCTAGACAAACCCTGAACACTATGCACATGGGAGAGATTATCATTTTTCCCTGCCTGGTATCTCCTTGGATATTCTCCAGAGCTCAACTCAAATGTCATTTCCAAAGACCCAGTCAGACCGACATCCTGGTTCCACTGCCTATTTGCTGTGTGACCTTGAACAAGTGGTTTAACTTCTTTAGGTTTCAATTTCCTTTCCCACAAATGGGGATCACAATAATAAGCAGTTGATAGGGTGATTAGGGGTTGAGCCAAGGTCACGCTTGCAAAGGCCTCCGCATAATGCCTGGTAGAGAACAGGCGCTCTGTAAATGTCGAATAAATAGCGAGGGAACCAAAGCATTCATCTCTTGAGGTCTGACCGAGCACCTTCTATTCTTCAGCCCCTTGCTTCCCCCCATTCTTTCTCCTCAAAGGGGCTAGAGAAGCCTGAGCCAGCCTGTCCTTACCTTGCTGAGGTCCCCTAAGGCCGTGACCTTGACTGCTGGCCTTCTGCTGAGCTGCTCCTTCACCCAGAGCTCGATCCACCTGTTCCACTTCATGGCAAACACATAGAGGGCGTAGGCCAGCAGCAGCAGCAGGCTCTCCCACCAGGCAATCAGGCTGTCCAGGAAGAAGAGGATGAGCATCATCAGGTCCAGGATGTAGAAGGAGACGTCACGGAACAGGGGCCACCAGGTGAGGTTGAGGATTTCCCGAGAGAAGAGGGCACAGGTGCCGATGACAAAGAGGATGTTGAATACAGCGGAGCCCACGATGGTACCGATGCCCACGTTGCTGTGGGAGATGAAGACGCCGATGAGGGAGGTGAAGAGCTCAGGGGCAGAGCCTCCAGCAGCCATGAACGTGGCGCCTGCCACATCCTCAGAGATCTGCAGCTTGTCTGTGATGACACCCAAGGCTGGAACAAAGTACTCGTCACACACGATGGCCAATGCCACAAACACGTACATCATGCCGAAGATGTGCAGCACCACCCAGCCCTGCCGCCGCTCCTCCACAGTGAACAGATCCGGGGGATACTCTGCCTTGGGGTGGTGGTCTGACCAGCCGGGAGGCAGCTCTGAGGGACTGGGACTGGGTGCCTCTGGGGGCAGGGCGGTTGTCAGCCTCGGGGATGGGGCGATGGGCATGGCCGGGGCTGGGTCCACAACCACACACTGACGGACCTGGGTGGTCGGATCTGCCCTGACCTTGAGGGGTGCGGAGGTGCTGGGCGGTGTGGAAGCTTTCTTTGTCAGCCTCCAGACAGTGGCTGGGGCCGTCCTGATGGCCGATGCGCTGGTTCTGGGCGGGGCATTCTTAACACTCCAGGCAGCAGTAGAGGCTTTGGTTTCTGCTGGGCTGCTGCCTGTCATGGTGCTGATTGTCACTTGTCCCTCAGAGATGGCTGGGGTGTGCTCCAGGACTGTTCTCTGGGGAGTCATCAGGTTGTTCTTTCCCACTAACCCCCAGGGGCTGGTTGAGCTGTTATTTTCCACTCTTCTGGAGGCAGTCAGGGTGGTCTTTTTCACTATACTCCTTGGAGAAGTCAAGATGTTTGTTTCTACCTCATGTGTCAGGAAAGTTGGGGTGTTATCAACCATTCCCTTGAGAGTAGCTGGGGTGGTTTCCTCCACTATTCTCTTGGGAGAGTTGGTTTTCAATATTTTATAGGTTGCCACAGTTTCACTGTCTTTCGCTGTTGTCCTAGGGGGCGTCGCATGGCTTGTTTCCTTTGCCATGAATGTAGAGGGAGCGTACGTGTCTACCGTTCTTACAGGTGGGGATGCAGTGAACTTCTTTACCTTTTCCCTGGCCTTGGTTGGGCTGTGGCTCTGCCTTTCTCCCCTGGGTATTGGGGTATAATATTTTACTGTTTGTCTGCTTGAAGTTGGGGTGTAGGGATTCAGTACTCTACCAGATGTGGTTGGGGCATTTTCCTTCACTCTTTCTGTACCTGCTGCTGTTGGGCTATAAGTATTTTCGGTTGTTGTTGGAATAATCTTGGCTGTTCCTCTGGGCATATTGGGGGTGTTCTCCATTGTTGTGCTAGGTGTTGCTGCATCCCTGCCCGCTGTGCCTTGGGGAACCACCATCTCACTCTGCATTTCAGAGCTAGCTTTTGGAAGGTCACCGCTCACCGTCATCATTTCATCATTGGGGAGGTCCCGGCTGGCCAGTTTTACAGGCTGTTGCGAAGAGACTTCTGCCCACATTGAGGGGAAGCCCCAGGGTTTCCTCAGGTGCTGATAGGTGGAACCGATGATCAACATTGCCAGCAGGAAGAGGAGGCGACTCCAATGAAGCCGCTTTGGCCGGAGTAACCGCCTCTCCTGTGACCCCATCCTGATCAGTTTCCCCATGATGGCCAGCTACGTCTGGTTACAGAAGGCCTCTCATTCTGTCCAGGGAAAGATGGAGGCTGCTCTGGGATCCGGGTTGGTGATCAGGGAAGATTTCTCCATGAAGCCCAGCCAGGGGGTATCCACAAACCTAGGTGGAACAAAAAGAGAGATTATTTGCCATTAAGAGGAGATCTGGGATCCATAATACTCTTATCTTGACAAAAGTGATGACAGAAGCCCCAGGGACACAAAAGTATCATACAGGGGGGTTTGTGGGGGGATGGCGCACGGTCGATTCTGCCAGAGCAAACCACCCCTGCCCCCTGCTCCAGGGGCCAATGCCTGCCCTTGGGAGAAAGCTGGAGAAAGAGCACCTAGAGATCCTCCATGCTCTGTCGGTGTGCCAGCAGCCCAGGTTCCTGAGCTGATCCTGGGTGCTCTGTAGAGTCTAGCCAGTCCTCTCTGGGCTTCCTGCCAGTACTGTGCAGGTCCAAGCCTAAGATGCTGGGAGCTCAGTCATCCGTAGTTGGTACCCAGACCACAGTTCTCACCTTATCAAAAGCAGTAAGGAGGTAGGGGAGGCATGAGTTTAAGCTGTTGAGTAAAATAGGCACCAGTAGAGGGCACTGCCAGGGACATTAAGGCCTCATGTGTATTTCTCGACTAACTTAAAATGATTCCGCCATATCAATCCAGGGAGGACAAAGCTTAAAAGTTAATGTCATGGAGCTTCCCAGAGAGTGGGGTGTGGTGGGAGGAACTTGGGGAACAGAGACAAAGACCTGGATTCCCTGCTCTGCTGCTTATCAGCTGTGTCATCCTGGACAGGCTAAGCTTTGGTGCCTCACCTGTGAAATGGGCACGATGACATAGATATTGATTATGCAAAGATGATCTCTGGGAAGACAGCTGGGAAAGGGAAACTGAGGATCAGAGGTCAGAGGGAGATTTTTTACTGTGTAGTCTATTAGTTTGACATTTATATCACGTGCATGTTATAATACTTTAAATTTAAATTAAATTAAATTTTGTTGTAATAATAATACCTACGTAAATAGTAATAATAACTATGTCACAGGAATGTTGAGAGAGCAAAAGCACACAAGGTCTGTGAAAAGCATTGAAGAGAATCAAGTGCTACATTAAGGGTTAGTTTTACACAGGATGCAGGAGGGAAGAACAAGAAAGGCCCTCAAAGAATCTTCATTTTATAAAGAGGGGCATTGAGGCCCAGCCCAAGTATATATTTCTTAAATCTCTAATCAGTGTCCACAGATTATTACAAAACAATAACTAGACTTGATTGGTTTTCTATATAATAGTAATATATTAGAAGTGATCTGAATACCCTGTAGACTCTGTCTGGTATAACCAACTCCTCGTGTGAGACATGAAGACACTGAGGTCCAGAGAGGAGATGTGACTTGCTTAACATCGCACAGCTGGTGAGTAGCCGAGTAGCTGAACCGCCTAATTCCCCATTCTTTCTAGCACACCACACTAATTAGAGATGCAAACGCAACTGTCTTAAAAAGCAGAAGAGGAACAAGCAAAAGGAGAAGTAGGAATAAATACACTTCCTTCCTTGTCCTGATTTCTGTAATTTTCTATCCACTCTCTCTCTGCATCCATGCTGTCCCTTGTCATGAACTCAGCATTTTGTAGCAAGCCCACTTGTATCTTCTACAGAGACTGGGGACACTCTCTCTCTTTCTGGCATGCCCGTGTTATGTAACAGAGCTGAGCTGGCACCCCAGCCGATCCCGCCTACCTAATCACATCATTTACCTTCAAACCTCGACATCTGGGTGTCTCCTCAGTTCTGGGAACTTGTCAGAATCCAGGGTCTCAAAGAGTGGGTCTGAAGCTGAACAGCAGGGAACACCCCATTCTCCTGCCCCCAGTGCCCTTATGGAATCCTAATTCAAGGCAGGGTCGGGTGTGAAGGGCATCTCAGGGGAAGAATATCCGATCCTGGCTAATACCCGCCTCCTCTAAGAAGCTTATCGGGGCATTGTACAAGTTCTTGGTCCCAGTGCCTCTGACCAAGCCTGAGGGGGTGGGCTTTCCACCAGGGACATAGATGGGCTTGCCGTGAGCCCCCAGAGTCAATGGGGGACCCGAGGGTGATTCTCAAACTTTCTAAACTATAGGAATGAGAAGCAGTCCAGGGTTTCCACGCTCAGTTGGTGGGAAGTTTGGGAAAGATTCAGAAGGCGCTCTGAGGAAACCAAGAGAAAGTGCCTGGGGCTTAAGAGATCAGAAGACCTCAGTTAGCCCCAGGCTGTACTTGCTACTGTGTGATTCCAAATGCAATCTATTTGTAGATGTGAGGATAATAATACCCGTTCTACCTATCCTCAAGGTGAATGTGAGAATCAAAACAAAAAACAGGGATTCTGGAGAAAATGCTATGCAAACTTCAAAGCATTTCATACATGAAATACATTTTATTTGGCCTAATGGAAATCCCTGGGGCAGAAGGCACTAATGGATCTCCCCAGAGCAGGCTGGGATGTCCCAAGGTGCCTGAGGAGCTGGCGCCCTGAGCCTCCTGCACCTCGAGCCCATGACTTGGAGCCCATCAAAGTGGGAGGTAGCGGGGCCTCGCGATCCTACCCAGTGATGACATGGAAGCCATTTCAGTCATTCTGCTGACTCTGCCTGACATTTACTGATCGTACCCTTCTCCCTGCCCTGTTTCCTTGGCATGCTGCTTTGGGTTACTTTCATCTCAAATAGCAGGAATCCCTCACTGCCTCACTTCTGCCCGACTTCACCCCGAGGGGCCTAGAATAACAGGACGGGAACTGGCTCTCTCTGCTGAAGCCCACAGCAGTGCCCATCCCCTGTGGAAGAGCTAGCTTCGTCTCTGGGTGTCCTGCGGTCATTCTGGATGTTGGAGGCCTGGGGACGGGGGCTGAGCTCTGCTAGTTACACGTCTTTGCCTTTCCGCTGCCGTGAGCAGAGGCAGATCTAGTTCCTTTCCTTTTCGCACCAGCTGTTTAACACAGTCTCAATCCGGCCCAGAAAGATGAAAAAAGGAACACAATTCACAAAGTGGAATTATGAGTGATTTTTTTTCTGGAATATAATGTTATTATATTTATGTAGTATAAAAAATTCAGGGGAGAAGTAAATTCCCAGAAAAATTATTTCTTTCTCTCATATGTTCATAAATGTTGTCAAGGAGTTCTTCCGAGTGTCTAACCTAAATCCTACTTGCTGGGAGTGAATGCAATTCCTTCTGTCTTATTCTCATGGGATCGTGGCACAGGCTGTAGAAAAGTTGGCTGCTCAGCCAAGAATGGAAGCATCATCTGTACGAGCCACATGAGTTTGGACAAGTTATTTAACTTCTCAGTGGCTGTAAACCTCTCATTGCGTGAAATGACATTACCTGCCTGATAGGGTTGTTGTGAGGATTAAGGAAATTAATACATAAAACATTAACAGTGCCTGGTACTGTTGTTGTTATTGTCCTGCTTTTGGAAATCACAGATTGTGTTAGAAGGGACAGCAGGTCCCCCATGCATTCCACTGTTACAATACTCTACTATGTATTGATCAGTGCAATCATCTGATTAATGTTTGCATTTCTTATAAGCAAGTGAGCTCCAGGAAGATAGAGCTTTGCCTGTCTTATTCACCACTGAACAGAGCCCAGAACAGTGCCTGGCAGTCAATAAATGTATTCAATAAATAAATATATTTGTTGACAGGTTGGAAAAGTACATTCCAGTCAGGGAGATGCTCAGAGATGGGGCACCTGGGCCACACATGGAGGGAGTGGAAAATGTCCACTCAAAAGTCTCACGGCTGGAACCATACCTGAGACAGGCAGATGCAACTGGTGGCACTTCAGGTTGAGTCCAGCTCAGAGACAGGTTTTCATCCTCACTGGTACCTATCTGGAGGGACCTGGGATCTACAGAAAAGATCAGACAGGTGACATCAGAGGATATTTATTTATTTATTTATGAGAAAGGGTCTCACTCTGTTGCCTAGGCTGCAAGGCAGTGGTGTCATCATAGCTCACTCAACTTTAAACTTCTGGGCTCAAGTGATCCTCCTGCCTCAGCCTCCTGAGTAGCTGGGACTACAGGTGCAAGCCACCATGCTTGGCTAATTGTTTTATTTTTTGTAGAGACAGAGTCTTGCTATGTTGCCCAGGCTGGTCTCGAACTC
>CAUYSK010076022.1:0-50346 GCA_963575035.1 Avahi laniger
TTTCTACAAGGGAGAACTCTTGGGAGCTTCACAAGTTATAAACATAATAAAGCAAGGAAATAAAACCTAGATTATTAAACAGTTTGAGAAAAATTCCCTGATGTGAGGAATCAATGCCCGAAATTTCTGTGATAATGGGGAAATCATGAAGACATAGAAAGCATTTGCTGTTTTAATAATAGAGGAAAATAAAAGGAATTTCCATTTGCAAGGTTGTTTTTTTTTTTTTTTTTTTGAGACAGAATCTCACTCTGTTGCCCGGGCTAGAGTGAGTGCCGTGGCGTCAGCCTAGCTCACAGCAACCTCACACTCCTGGGCTTAAGTGATCCTCCTGCCTCAGCCTCCTGAGTAGCTGGGACTAACAGGCATGCACCACCATGTCCGGCTAATTTTTTCTATATATTTTTAGCTGTCCAATTAATTTCTTTCTATTTTTGGTAGAGACGGGGGTCTCACTCTTGCTCAGGCTGGTCTCGAACTCCTGAGCTCAAACGATCCGCCCGTCTCGGACTCCCAGAGTGCTAGGATTACAGGCGTGAGCCACCGCGCCTGGCCTATTTGCAAGGTTCTAGTAAAATAAATTTGTCATTTATTGAGTTTATATGTTGAGTCACCAGTAAAATTTAATAGTCTGTAACCTTTTAATCCAGGAGTCTATAGCTATTTAATTCGTTTTAGGAGTTTGAATGTAGGTGACCAGTCTGAATGTTTGTCTAGAGACAGTATTTCCCAAGGTGTGGTCCTAACATACCACCTTCAAGGTATATGAGATGATTCAAGGTACATAGATGCTATAGGGATGAACATTTTTTAACTATGTACATATTTTAATGAATAATTAAAACATATTTGTGTGTATGTTTGTGCATGTATAATATCAACTGACACATTTATCTCAAGTTTCACTAATTCCTCTTAGCACTGCCTTAAAAATATCCAGACCATCACCCCACCTCACCATCGTCACACTATACTCACGACCCATCTACCGTCAAGTCTGAATTAGGATTACAGTCTCCTCCCTGACCGCCCTTGCTTCTCTTCCTCAGAGGAATCAGAGAGAAGATTTAAAAACCGTAGTTAGTTAGATTGTGTTATTCCTCTGCTCAGAATCCTGCAGCAGCTTCCTGCGTTATTCATAATTAAAGCCAATGATGGTCTCAACGTGGTCTGCAAGCCCTGCCCGGTCTTCCCTTTGGATATTTATCTGACCTGCTGTTCTCTTCCTCTTCTCTTACCACTCTCTTCCTCTCTCTCTGCTCCAGCTTTCAATCATGCCAAACATAAGTTAGCTTCAGGGACCTTGGAGTTACTTTTCTTTCCCCCGTCTAGAATTCTCTTTCCCCAGCTATCCTTATGGCACTCTACCTCACTTAATTCAAAGCTCTGCTCAAATGTCACCTGCTTTGGCCCCTTCCCTGGTGCCTTCACTTTCTGTCCCTTTCCCCTGGTGTTTCTCCATAGCAGTTATGTCCCATGGTAGATTGAAGAAACGGCTTCCATATGTCACCCTGAAACTGGCTCCATAAGCAAGAAAACACTTTTTTATAGTTTTTTAAAATAGTTTTCTTATGTTTCAAGTTCCCAGGCCAGTACGATTTGCTGACCAGAGCTTTGTAACTTTCTGTGACACCGATGCATTCCTTTTTGAGTTTTTTCCCCCCCGGAAACAGTGGAACTTCCTTATAGCCATCAAATAACTACAAAGCCTTACACCACCTGTTTGTCCAGAGGAGACAAGATAAGTGACATCTCACCACAGATTGTGCCCAAATACCTGCTAAGCAGCCTACTCCCCACATCCCACCTGAGCACAAGGCTGAAAGAATGGCCAATATTAACCCTTAGCTCATTATATGACTAAGATTTCCACCCTGGGAGGAACTTATCTACCCTTTTTTGATCATGTGATGTATGTACTAGCATGATCTCTCACTAGTAGCGTGCCCTGCACTCCACCCCAAACATGTAATGATGCTCACTCACTTCATGTATTATTCATTTCACCTCCAGAAAAACCCCTCACCCTGTTGGTTGGGTAGGCAGTCCATTCCTTCCACCTCCCTGTTGACCTGTCCTCTTCAATATATCTTCTTTCTTCCTTGACAAGCCTCATTGTCTCAGGAATTGCCTTTCTGTGTAGCGAGCAACAGAGGGAACCCCCCCTTGTGGGTTTGTTAACAATCCCACCCTGTACCCACACACTTTGCCAGTGACTTGTAATCTCCCCCACTCTGATGCTGGGCTTGGCCATGTGACTTGCTTTAGCCAACAGGATGTTGGCAGATGTGATATAGGCAGAGGCTTGAAAAAGCCTGCACTCATTTCTGTTTGACTGTTACTCTTACAATGTCCACAAATACATGCTGGAGGATGAAGTTCATGGAGTAGGACTAAGTCACTCCAGTCCTGCCAGCCACTGCATCCTAAATCAGCAGCACCAGCGAACTTTTGGCTGTATGAGCAAATTCAGCTGAGATCATAAGAGCTGAGGAGCCAAGCCCTAAATAAATGACTCACAAACTCATGGAGGAAATAGATACGTCTTTTTTAAAATCCCCAATACAGGACTGCTTTGTAATGTTGCATTATTATGGCAAAATATAGCTTATATATATCTCTTAATGACATATTACATTTTTTAAATTTATCTACTCTGTAATATAAGTCCCGAAGAAGAAATGTCCTGTCAATCACACTAATTAGCAGATGACGTTTGGCCCATAGAAAATATTTACTTAATAAAAGTTTGTCAAACTCAATGCATTTTATGGATAATAATACCTAGGATAAGTCTAATGTAGGCAGTACCATGGCAACCCACGGAAGCCAAATGGATTGCAAGTGCAACCATAAGATGCTTCAGGGTTTTGGGGTTTAGCAATCATGACTTTGTTCCATTAGTGATAAAGGTACTAAATTCTGTCTTAAGGTATTGGGATATTATGTCATATCATGTTTCAAGCCATCTTGAACACAGGTAGGGATTTTCAGATGGTTTTTATGGAACTTCACAGACATTTACTATAACCCTAAAATATATCAGATAAGCAACTTGAACACAGGATCTCCTGAGGTTCCTAATTAACCCAGGATGATGCTGTGATGACATTTCCAGAAACACACAACCACAGAGAACTTTTACCACTGCTCTTTAATATTAAGAAATGGGTAGTCTGAAGTTGCTCTTTGGTTACTTGGCATTCATTGTTGAAGACAACTATTTATTGAGCACCTGGTATATATCCAGCTTTGATCTGGGCACCAGGAATACAAAACAAAAACAGACATGATTTGTTTATTAAGACAAAAACAATTGATCACAACTTTCTAAGAAAGTACTCGGAGCAATTAATGATGAAGACTAGACTAGGGAATGAGAGCTACATAAATAAATATATCTCTCAACAGCTAGTCAGAAAGCTGGAAGAGTCAGCTTTCAGGTCTCATTCATTGAAGTATCAAGCCCCTTGACCTCCAATCATTTAGCATTGAACATTGATCTAATAATTTGTAATTTGCTGAAATGCTTGTGCCATTGTCAACCATAATGTACTCAGCTTCCAGGAATCAAAAAGATAATTGAAGATATCCAAATAGCCCACTTAATCACAATAGCAGAACTTAACTGCAAGTCTTCACTTATGAAATTTATAAGGCAAGAGAAGTGATTTTTTTTTTTTACTTTTTGCTATGATGATTAGGACTAATCTATACCAGCTTTGAAGAACATAATAATTTAAGTTTATATGATGTTGATTATGGCCTCACATATACTTGTGCTAGACGGTGAATTTGGTATTTTATTTTATTGTTATTATTCAACTAAGCCACATATGCAAAGACAGGTTGACCTACTGTTGCATACTTGGTCTCTCTCATATGTATGTATAGGGTATATATATCTATAGTACATGAAACCTCCCCTTTGACATTTCCTTTACAGGTTTTATTACTATTTTAAAGTATTTCATTAACTCAGAAGTTTATTTTAGACATTAAATAGAATGTGTTAAAGCCAAAAATGACTGTCTAGGACTACTGAAGTCCATGATTTATGTGTTCCTTGCATACCATAGAGTGACCATATTGCCCATAAAATATGCACCAATCAAATAATTATATGTAAATCATATTTATGTTTTATAAAATTTCTCCCTTCTCTATTTTATTCATAACAAAGGTAGTAATTTTTTTTTTTAATTTCAGGTGTCTTAGCTGCACGACAACATTTTCCCCTTTCGTACTAGAAAAACCACAATTTAAACCCTTAATATTAGTGTGCACAGTGAATACCTGTGAGAGAGGCATAGTATGTCTGTTTTCCAAATATGTTTCAACTCAGAAACTGCCCCTGCCATGGTACATCTAACTAATTTAATATTTTATAAAATATGCTTTGGGAAATTCTACCTAATGAATACATATCTAGATTGTAACTTTGTGCCTGACCAGAAATAGTATTTCACCATTTGGTTAACTAATTCAAGATTTATTGAGCAACTACTGTGTTTCTGACTCTATGCTGGAATGGGGAGGAAGATACAAAGATGGTCTTGAGACTCTTTATACTTTTTTATTTTTTTAGTATATAGATTAGTTCTGAGTAGGTAGTACTGACCAAAAGCAGTGATAAAACAAAGAAATGAATTTCAATTTATAAACCAAATAATAAAGGGAATGAAACTTGTGATGAGTTGGTCAGTGAACATTGTAACACTTGGAAAAGAAGAGACTGGATGTGTTGCTCCATTTCTTATCTTTTTTCTCTTCTGCTGCTGCAATTTATTGTCAAGGTTAATTGTTTGTATCATGTATGTCAATAGTATACTTATTGTTAAGTATATCTTTTAACTATCTCTTAAATTGATGTCATTAAATATTGTACTGTTAATTAGTTAATCTGGTTATATTTATACAGCATTTTGCCAATTGGGCTCTGAGTTTGTCGGGGGCAGGCATTGTATTATCACTCCCTTGCAACCTTTAGAGCACCTTACCTTGTACAAATCAGTTGTCCAATAGTTATTTAGCAATTTTATTTAATTAAGTTGTCACTTCTGTCTACCAATAGTGCTTATGTCAGTGAGCATTACTGATCCCATTGGTGGTCTTCAGGGAAAAGGGAGGTAAATGGTGCTGCACTAACACAAACAGGGGAGAGTAGGATCTAGATCCCCTTGGGGAAGATTTTTTTTTTTTTGGATATACAGTATTTTACATGTTTATATGGTAATGTGATATTTTGTTACATACAATGTGTAATGATCAAGTCAGGGTATTTGGGGCATCCATCACCTTGAGTATTTATCATTTCTATTTGTTGGGAACAATTCAAGTTCTCTTCTACCTGCTTTGAAATATACAATGCATTGTTGCTAACTATAGTCACCCTACTCTGCTACTGAACATTAGAACTTATATCTTCTATCTAACTGTGTGTTTGTACCCGCTGACCAACTTCTCTTCATCTCCCCCTCCCACTCACACAGCCTTCCCAGCCTCTCGTATCGATCATTCTACTCTCAACCACCATGTGATCAACTTTTTAAGCTCCTACATATGAGCAAGAATAAGTACATTTCCAAATTGGCAATTGTGCTGGAGAGAAGATATTCTCTGAGCTTGGGCTGAGATGACATATATGAACATATATATTCCTCTCTATTTCCCAAGCATCTGTATCAAAGATTTTGTCATGATTTAAATCCAATTCAGGTGGGAAAGCATCTGGAAATCATGATGGCATTTACTGAACATCATAAATTGTTGACATATAAAGCTTAAAATTATGTAATGTACCATTTTGTGCTAAATCAGATGCCATCTTGTGCTAAATTCTCCTATAGATGAAGAGTGGCAGATGCCAAAAGTACAAGAAAAAACTGTGATACGAATAATTTAAAGAAACCTGATTTTTTAAATTAATGAATTGGGAAAAGTCTGCATTATTCCATTTTGGTTGTGAAACTTCTACATACATCTATCAGAACCATTGTTTAAATAGCCTAAATGTGTCTCCAACTGAAATTTGACTTTTTAGTTTAAGAGCAACTCTATAATATTATATTTCATGGGCAGAAAGATAGAAGTACTAGTCTGGATAAAATTATTTCTCCCTTTTTAAACCAAGAAAAAAAGTAAAATTGGTTACAGCCCTGTTACTGCAGTTAGAGAATTAGAAGAATTTGGGTTAGTTCAACTCTTTTGTTTTGCACATTTCTAATCCATCTTGGTATTTTGAAAAAAAAAAGATGAGTTATAAGGAGAACATCTGTTGCTACTCATGTCATTTTTCATGTGCATCAGAGTCCATAAAAGTTTAAGAGGGCCTCTCCCTATATATTTTTAAAATTGTAGTGCTTAACTAGAATTCTAAGGGTTTTGCATTGCCTATTTCATTAAAATTATCAAAACAGACCAATGACATTTCCCTCACATTTACCTATTTCTGTCAATAAAACTCTGTTCTCTTCCCTCCAGTTCCTCTCAGGTAGGGGGGTACCTTGTCCTCCTCTCCACTTCTCCAAAGCCCTTCCATGTGTGCTTTGCATTTTCTCCTTTCCAGTTTAATTAGGTTTCTATTTCCATGCTTACTGCCTCCCTGTACCCCATCCCTTACTACCCAACTCAATCTTAAATTTCTTTTTCTGTCTCTCTGCTTTTAAACATGATAACTTTGAAATTAAATAAATAAATACTTAATGCAAAACCTTTCTTCCTTTCATTCACAAACATCTACTGAGCACCTCCCAGTGCCAGGCACTATTCTACATATTGAAGATATGGTGAGGGAACAAGATAGGTCAGATGCCTAGGCTGACGGAGCATATATTCTTGTATGGGGAATTGAAGGAGATAGATATTATTTTAAAAATCAGGTAAATGTGTTTTTTATAGTTGCCAGGTTTAGCAAAGAAAAATACCAGATGCTCAGATAAATTTGAATTTCAGATAAACAACAAAAAATTTTTTAATATGACTGTGTCCCATGCAACATTTTGGATTAAATTATAGCATAATACCAATTGGGGTGCAATTTGAGGCAGCTTTGCAGCTGTCCCTTCACCAAAGATGTTGTATACATCCTACTTGCACACATGTGCCCATATTCAGACCTTGCCTGTGTACAATCTCTGACTCCTGAACTCCAATCTCAGCTGATGTAGGTTTTCCTCATTCTCAGGATCCACCTTCTTTAAACATTTTCTTGTAAAGATGCCAGGTCACATCAATCTCTTCTTTTATAAATCATCTTTATGGTAACTACACACATTACACAATCAACATAAAAGTGATCAAATCAAAAACACAATTCCTTTTATGATAGCCTCAAAGAAAATTAAATATCTAGGAATATATTTAGTGAAAGATGTAAGAGACTTATGCAGGGAGAACTATGAAACACTAAAAAAAGAAATTGCAGAAGACGTAAACAGATTGAAAAACCTACTTTGCTTGTGGATAGGTAGAATCAATATCGTTAAAATGTCCATACCACCTAAAGTGATCTACAGAATTAATGTAATCCCTATCAAAGGAACTGGGGTTTTTATGAGTCATTCGTATCCACAGTACTTCCTGCCTGCCATAGCAAGATCCTATGGCCAGATTAAGCTCTCAGAAAAAGGGATGCAGATGCTTGCAGCTGAAAGTCAGGCAGCATGCCAAGAAATGGCAAGAGCAGGAACATATGGATGGGAGAACAGAAAGCATCTGATACAGGTGTTATCAATAAATCAACATTCTTCCCAAGTGAGAAAGCTTGAGCTCAGTGCTCATTTTTTACATAACTTTATCAAAGTATAACTCATATGCCATAAGGTTATCCCTTATAAATGTAAGTTTTAATAATATTTAGGTAAGTTTAAGTGTGGTGCAATCACAATCCACTTTTGAATCACCCCAAAGATGTTCATAGTGTCCATTTTCAGTTAATCCCTGTTCCCATCCTCAGACTCGGGCAACTACTTATCTTATTTTTTTATCTATAGGTTTGCCTGTTCTACACAGTTTATATAAGTGAAATCACATAATATGTAGCCTGTTGCAACTAGATTCTTCCACTTAGCATAATGTTATAGCAGTTCATCTACATTATGATATGTATGACTGCCTGTTCATTTTTATTGGTGAACAGTATCCCATAGTGTGGATATGCAACATATTATGTATACATTCACCAGTTTATGGACATTTGGCTATTATAAACAAACCTGCTGTGAACATACACGCCCCTATCCTTTTTCTTGGATATGTACAGAGGAGTGAAATTTGGAGAAAATTTATCTTTAATATTTAAAGGATCTGACACAACATTTTCCAAAGTAACTGTACTATTTTACATTCCTACCAGCAATGGATAAGCATTTCAGTTTCTCTACTACCTCACCAACAGTTGCAACTATGTCTTTTTTATTATAGCCACTCTAGTGGTTATGGAATGGTGGCTTATTGTAGTTTAAATTTGCATATCCCTAATAACTAATGATGTTGAGCAACTGTTTATGTTATTATTATACATTCATATATCTCCTTTGGTACAATATCTTTGCCCAACTTTTCATTTTGGTTGTTTATCTTACTATGGATTTATGAGAGTCCTTTATAGAATCTAACATAATTCTTTTATCAGATATATAATTTGAAAATATGGTCTCCCAGTCTGTGGTTTGTTTTTTTATTTTTGCATTTTATTAATTATGTCTTTTGAAGTGCAGAAGATTTTAATTTTTGTAAAGTCTAATTTATCTTTTTTTTTTCTTTTATGGGCAGTACTTTTAGTATTGCATCTGAGAAATCTTTGCCTAAAACAGGGTTGTGGGAATGTTTTTCTGTTTTCTTCTAGAAGTAACAGGTATATACGTTACATTTAGGCCTATGATGCTTTTCTGGTTACGTTTACATAGTCTTTCATTCTGTGAACATCAAATGTGTCTTTCTTTATTTAGATTAGGGTTTCTTGATAATGGTCCTATTATTTTGAATCATTCAATTTTTTTTAGGGAACTGTCCTGTGCATTGTAAAATGAAAGACAAAAGTATCTGTAGACATCGTCATGTGTCCCCTCGAGGGTAAAATTACCCTGGATTGATAACTAGTGACTCAGATCTTTAATTTCTCTCAACAATGTTTTTATTTAGATTTCAGTATACAAGGTCAACACTCATTTAATTTATCCCTAAGTATGTAACTTTTTCTGATACCAGTGTAAATAAAAGTATTTTTTATTTTCAGATTATTCATTGATACTACATAGGAATACTCTTGCTTTTTCTATTAATGTAATGAACTTGATCTTATATTTTGTGCCATTTTTGAACTTACTTGTTCTAGGAATTTTGCTATAGATTTCTTGGAGTTTCTACATATAAGATTATGTTATCTGTAATTAAAAATAATTTTATTTTTTCCTTTCTGATTTGGAGGCCTTTTATTTATCTATTTTCCTTCCTGCCTGATTTCACTCGCTAGACTTTCCTATTCAATTTTGAATAAAAGCTGTAAGGACCAGTAACCTGCCTTGTTCCTAATCCTGGGCAGAAAGCATTCAGTCTTTCCCTAGTAACTGTGATGTTAGTTTTAGTTTTCTAGCAGATGCCCTTTATCTGGTTAAAGAAGTTCCCTTCTAAGTAATCTCATAACTTTCTGATTAAAAGTCAATAATTTTCTTTTAAAATTTTGGAGAATATAGAAAAGGTTATTGAACAAAATCTTGAAATTCATGCTTAACCCAATTACCAAGAGACATATATTCTTACTATTCACTTTTCTGAATATCCATTCAATATTTAAGTTACATGATAGTATATATATTGCATATATATGTGTGTATGTATTCAAAATGTATGTTATAATGTATATATTGTATCTTAGCATTGTCACCAAAATATACAATAAAAGTCTCCCATACTATAAAATAAGCATTTGTACCATCAATTTTAATTATTCCATTCAATGCCTGTACCATAATTTATTTACATATTCACTTATTACTTTTACCAGATGTTTAAGGTCGTACTTTTTTCTTTTTCTAATATTAAAATAGCATTATAATGACCTTCCTTGCAAAAACCGTGTGCATACTTATGGCTGTTATGAACTCAGAAACAAAAATTGTTGGAATAAAGGGCATGCACATTTTTAAAGGCTTTTGGAACGTATTTGCAAATTAGCCTGCAAAATGTTTTACCAATATCCACTCCCACAGGCAGTGGAGCAGCAAGTGCAAAGTGTGGGGGTTGAGGGGTTGGGGAGTGGGGGGGAAAGGAGGAGAAAGGGCAGTGCGAGTGGAAACTGGGAACCCAGACCGCACAGGGCTTGGAGGTGATGGCGAGGGCTTTGATGTTCATCGTCAGTGAAATGGGCAGCAAAGAGGAGTTGGAGGCACTCATCTGATTAAGTTTAAGAAGAGCTGAGAGCAGAAGCTGGAAGAACTGGAAGGAGACTGTGCAACAGGGACCCCGCCCAGCTAGAAAGGGCCAGGCAGGTGGTGAGAGGGGTTGGGGAGAGGTCAAATCCTGGATACAAAGCAATGGTAAAGACAACAGGCTTTGCTGAATGTGAGAAAAAAAAATTGTTAAGAATGACTGAAAGGTCTTTGGCCTGAGAAGATGGGAGGACAGATGTGTCATTTCCTGAGCTGGGTAGAACAGGTTAAGCAGAGGAAAGATGAGCCGTTCCCTTTGGCCAAGTTCAGTTTGAGATGTCTTTTGGATACTAAGTAGGCAGCTGCACAGTTGGGACTGGGATTCATCAGGTATAAGTCTGCGCAGGTCTTCAATCGTTTTTTGAGTCATGACCATTATTATTCTGCAGGAGGCAGCTTCAGGCTAACCTTAGTTTAACAATTTCCCCCTTTTGAGGGGGAAAATTGAGAGGTTGATGAAAATTTTAGTCATTAATGTCACTCTGTCACTATCATAAATATACTTATTTAGTCTCAAACCCCATTGGGAAATAGTAGGACACTGGGTTTTGTAAGGTAGGAATAAGGACTTCGGGTTAGTTTTTGTAAGGGTTAGAGCAGGCAGGACCACCTTATGCCGGAAACTCCTGTTTTCAGGACAGAATAGAAAAAAAAAAAAAACTGGTCTATCTTGGGATCTATCTTCTTTCTTAGAGTTTTAGTTTGATTATGGAGCATTTAGCATGAGTGACTTCATTTAGGCTTGATATGGTCTGTTGCAGACAGGTACATGAGCTCAGTACAAAACAATAACCTTTCATAATTTTGTTGAATAGTTCTCCTGTTTTGGTCAGGTTCTCACTTGGGTGAGAGTGTGATCAAAACTTTGGGCTTCAATGCTACTCTCAGTCACTATCATTGTGGGTTTCCAGTCTCAGCACATCATTCACAGGTTACAGGGTCCTTACGATCATGCATTTCTTTGAGTTTTTGTCAGTTCAACCATTTGACATTTTATTGATGGCTGCATGCAAACATTTAAAATTTTCAAGAGAACACAGTGTACCATGGAGACTATCATTATGATAGCAAGAGGATAATACCAAGAGTTTGAAGTATGCTTCTTAGCCCTTGAACCAAACTCACTAAAATCAAATGGATCAAAGAATGATCCACATAAAGAGTCAACTTGTTTCAGCCAAGCAGCTGGTTTGTTAATTCCCTGCAACTGAAGCTCTGTAATACCGTATTCATTCATGTGAAACAAGAAGTATCAGCAACCACACAGATTCTTCTCTGTTCAGTCAGTAGGCAATCTAGAGTAATTCTATTATCTAGTACAACATTAGCAAGGGAGTTTAAAGAAGTCAGTTGTGAAACCATAGCTTTTGCAGTAGAATCTGCTATAGAGCCTATTAATGAGGTATAAAGTTCTAATCGTCACCTCATTTACTCTAAAACATGGAAAAAAGGACTGAACAATAATGTACATCCAGAAAAGTAAAGGCTTCCAGGAGTGTTCTCTTTAACCTATGATGTGGGTAAGGAGGAATGGACCAATGTTGTGTTTCTGACTATGGAGCAGTAAAGGTCCCATTAAAAATCCTAGCCCACATTGAACCTTCATCTTCTATCCATTCGAGGCATAAGGTTGTCTAAAAGGCCAGCTGGAAAATCCTCCAGAAATAAAAGTATACTTCATGGGTGCACACAAGGCCCCTTTTCTACTTCTATTGTTCATAGAAGCATAAGCAAAAGACTCATTGAGAGGTAAGAGTTGCATGATAGCAGAGAAGTCGTGATCTGTGATCTTTGGAAAGCCGTCCATGTGTAGGATGCCATCTGCTGCTGGGGAGAAATTTCCCTAGATAGCTTTACCTTAAGGTTTCCAATGAGTATATACTTCAAGAGTCTGAAGGGGCTCTTCTGAATTGTGATATTACGGATCCAAGGTTTGGGCTCCCAAAGTTCTGCTGCAGTATGGTTGCAAGGAAAAGCTTTCTCTGATGTCATTTTCAGAAGACAAAATCTCTGTTCTAGATCATAAAGGGTTTAATTGTCCTCAGTTGATGGATCATGAAAAGCTTCCTTTACCTAGTGAAAATATACTTTGGCACAACGCATTAAAGGTTTGCAGCATTTAGTCATATCAGAGAGTAGGAGCAGAAGATGCCTACCATTATTAGGGACATAGGTCTTCCAGTGACTTTCATATGGGGTCAACTTATGTTTTACACTGGAAGTGGATCTGATTGTGGTCAATCTGCAATATCTTTGACCAAGGCAATTCAGGCTATTCAGTTAGCTTTGCCTAATGCTATTGTATCTGAAATCTTATTTAACCATTTTACAACTTATCTAGTGAAACAAGTACTATTATTACTGGAGATTTATACAGGAATGCCCCATGAAAGAAACACATTTCCTAACAACCTTTTAGCTATTTTTATGGCATCAGCCTTCTTGCATAGAGAAGCTTCTCTACAACCAGAAAACATGCATTGAAAATAAAAATTGAATTAAATTCCTCTATAAATATTAAATGGTCCATCTGGTAGCAGAGACGTACCTTAAATTTTTATTGTCTTTCCAGGATTATGCGTTTGACAAACAAAACATTGTTTATAAACCATTTTAGAAGTTTTGAACAGTCACTACACCAATATATATTTTTGGATACAATTTGATCAGTTTATCTCTTCCATGATGAGTCATGGATCACAGAGCTTTTGATAATGGAAACATTAAGCTCTCAGGAAGGACAAGCAGCTGTCCAGGCTCTCCATGAGTCCACGCTTAACATTGGATTTATATCCTTTGAAACACCAATTTCGTTTTTCCAATTCAGGTGCATAGCACTGTTTATTAAATGGTTCATCACAGGTAATTTGACTCACACCATGGAGTTTATTCAAATTGCTTATCTTAATGATTTCATTATTGACTGAGTTAAGGTGAAAATCTGGCAGAATATTTCTTTGGTATTCAATTAAATCTTGTCCTGCTTGGGTTAGCAGTTTCATAAACCACTCAGTCTCTTCATTACAGTCCTGAGAATTCTTACCCAGTCTAAATGATATGATTCTAAAGTTATCAGAAACCTGTATTGAGGAGTGCTTGTCAGCATCTTTTCCAGCCTTTCTGTGAACCTCCTTGAAGACACTCTAGGATTTTATCTGCTTGTAAACAGCTTTCAGAAAATACATCAGAGTTAAGCAATTAACTGTGGAAACATCTTAAAATGGTCATGGTTAAAGACACAATTGAATTTGGTTATTTTTGTGGCCTACAATAATTTAAGATAATAACCATACTTATAACTGATAACATGCCAAGACATAACAGAATTTTAGGATGCTCATACAACTTTAGAACATATATTAACAACACATTCATAAAAATATAACTCAAAGAAGGTTAAATGTCACTTCTTATTTAACAATGCTTGCCATGTAATTTAACATACCAAATAAGCCTGTGTGCTGTCTCTCTTTTGGATGCTGCAGGAGCCCTCTGTAACATCCCAAAGTTACTCTGAGGTCAAAAGACTTAATTTCTAATTTGAAATTTGATTTTGAGAAGTCTGTCAAATATGTCAAAGGTTTAAAACACTTAAAATAAGATCAAAGGTCACTGTAAAATAATAGTCATTCATTTAGCCAAAGTGATGATTAAAAGATTTTTAAAAACAAAAACCTTTATTCTTTGATAAAGAGGAGATTCAGTTTTCCAAAGACTCAAAAGACCTAATAAAGGGATCATGAGATAGAACCTACCTCTCCTCCTCACGCTCCTTCTTTTGTCGTTGTTGCAGTTTACCCAAAAGACGAACAAAAAGATTTTACTGTCTCTTATTAATATGATACGAAATTCTTGTTCAAAAAAGAAGAGAAATTTTACTTTTGTATTAGTGTATTATCAATACTAAAGCTAATTTTAATAAAAATCTTATAAACAGATACATCCAATCTCATCGATCTTTCACCACACAAGATTTTCATTAACCTTTTATAAGCTCTTACAAATTTTTTCTATTATGTTTCTTTTCCCAACTTTCTATATCCATTTAGTTTTATCTATATCTCTTTTTATTTCTTCAGTTTGAAATAACCTTTAAATAACTTCTAAACTAGACAATTTTTTTCTCAACATACACATTTTTATGCTTTTACACCTTTTCTCACCAAGAACATATCTTGCTTTTCTTTACATATTCTGCATACAGAACTGTTTCTCTTATGTCTACTAGTTTTAGTTACTTTATGTTACCTATGATTTTAACTCTTCATAACTCAAATTTCTAGGGAAAACCAAGGAAATAATTTTGAACTGTTTTATATGAATATTTATAACTGAAAATCATGTCTTTAAAAAAAGTTTCCTTGATTCTTTTTGTTTATTAACAGATCTAAATATATGTAGCTTTTCTATACCATATAAAAATGAGTCCAAAGTGTATAAACTTAAACTTACGATTAACAATTAATGTTTCAGTATTTTAACCGACTTAGAAATGACTCAGATACTTTATGATTGTCTATTACTTAATTTAGCGGAACCTGAGTTTAAGATTTGAAATTACTGAAAAGCACTGTGAAGCTATGACACAGGTACCCTCCCTAATATCTTCCCCAGGCGCCTTGGGTCCCAAGTACCCACATGGCACCCAGGACAGCTATGAAAGGCAGAGCCCTCCTGGTTTGTGAATTTACAGACCAGGTGTAGAGCTCAGGATGGAGGACGGAGCTGTGAAGAAGATGACTGGAGGATCTGACAGCTGTCAGCACGGCCAGGGTGCAAAGCTGGGCCCGGAAGGACAGGTCCATATTGGGCTTGGGTTCCCCTTGTAGCTGGTGGTCCAGGTGCTGAGGATATGTCCCCAGACCTCACCATAATCTCACACCTCACCCCAAATCTAGAGGCTCAAAACCAAAGACAAGCTCACGGTAAGATGCGTGCAAGGCTTCCAGGGAGCCCAGCAGCCAGTCCTTACAGTTTTAACTCACAGACAAACAAAACCAGTATCAAAAATATTACAGAAGCAACAGTTTTGTGACCTTAAACATGTAATGGAGACAGCAAAAGCCCATCTAAGCAGTAGACCCAGGCAAAAAGGTCTGAATTATATTTAACAGCCAATTCTAAAACCATTTCTATTTTATTTTACCGATTTTAAAACCAGCTGTATTTACAAAATATTATCACACGCACATAAAACATATATCTGTATAGACATACAGATACACAGATGATCTTAGCTTTCCTAAAGAATTCTCGTTTGCCGGCATTCAAATAGATTTTCTCTTCCCTATTAAGACTATCAGTCTCCCAATTACCTGTTTTGCTGCTCTATTGCAAGTGTTAGTTAGACAACCCTAAATTTGCATTTCTAAAGGGATGACTCTTAGGTGAAACAAGGTGGAAAATTTATATCTCAAATGCATAGAGCTGACACTTCAGGCCTAAATATTGTACTTTCATTTGACAAAATCAAGAAATAAGGATGTAGGTAAAGACCCAGTTAAGGCGAGGTGGCAAGGAAAACTACCTTAAACAAAGGTAAGACTTGTTATGTAAGTTTAAACCAATGATAAGAGTGACTAGTGACTCAGTCCTCCCTTTCTTCCTGGTACAAAGAGGCAGACATCTCTCAAAATAGAGATTTCCTTTAGAGCACAAAAAGGTAGCAAATAGCCCGCCACATGCCAGAGAGTTGTCTTGGAGACTGATTTAGTTCAATGGGTTGTCTTTTTAGCTCAGCCACTGTCTCTCAGCTAAAATTACCAAGCTCAGGGTGGAGCCCATTGAAGAAAGGGGCAAGGAAAACATTCTCTGTGTCTAGACTCAGCATGGATATCTCTGAAAAAGAAGAAGGATCACTTTACCTGAAGGCCTGCCTTTCACAAACACTTTATCCAGCTTTATTTTCACCTTCAGGGCAGGATAGGAGCTAAGCCAAAAGATTAGGAGATTTGATTTTTCTTATCAATTAGGTCCTTAAGCTTTTCATTTGCTTTTCATAGAGAATTTTCTAACAGAGGCAATAAAAATATTGAAATCTTTTTAGAATGTCTGCACATCAATAAGCATCCCTGGATGGGCCTAATTCTGGAGCCCTGATTTTTAAATGCACTTTTTAAAGTGCAGTATTGTTCGTGTGGAGCATTCCACTATAATTTTACGTAATCTTTAGTAAGATTTTGCCATTACTGTGTTTGCTGTTTCCGGGGCCTGATGTCTACACACGTACAGGTAGCTGTAGCAGCATTATGGAGAACTCAGTTCTTCAGAAATTAAGGATCTCCTTTTTATGTTGAATCTTGGCTTTGGCGCTTAGATCCCCTTGATCAACTTAGCCAATGACTCTCCCTACTTAAGTGTGCAATGAAAAGAAACAAGGTGGAGAGAACACAAACATTCTTGCAAATTTCTGAAAGCCAAAGATCGCACCCCCCGTGGTATTGCCACTTACTGTTAGTTTCTCTCTGACCCAATCAGACATCTAAGACCTCTAACTGGATCCAAGCCAGTTAATTATTAGATCCAATCCCATCTTGGACCCAGTCAGTTTCTGTCATGACTTCCAACCGCAGTACAAATCAAAAATTTACTCACACCAACTCAGACACTTCAAAACACAAATCCATGGAGCTTTGGCATCTGGAAGGGAGAACTTACCTATAGTCCCCAGTTGTTGTGAGAGAGCAGTGGACACAGTGGGCCCAGTGGACACCTCTTTTGGTCACTTGATTCTCCCAGGGGTTGCTGGAAGCTCTACTCCAGATCTCAATTCTGATACCGTCTGTTAAAAGAAAAACTTTAGACAGATTAAATGTAACAAAGTGTAATTGAGCAAAGAACCATTCATGAATCAGGCAGCCCCTTGAACCAGAATTGGTTCGGAGCAACTCTGGCACTGCCACGTGGTTAGACAGGATTTATGAACAGAAAATGGAAACGAGTTGCAGAAATAGCCAGATTGGTCACAAGTCAGCATTTGCCTTATTTGATCATGGTTGGAACAGTTGGCTGTCTGTGATTGGTTGAAGTATGGCTGTTGTGATTGGCTGAGACTCATTTACTCCCTGTTAGGGGTAAGTTATAGTCTGTTTACACTTTAGTTAGATTACAGCTCATTATGTACCGAGAAACCCGGAGGTTGAATTTAAAATAGGTAGGGAGGTAGCTTTAGACCAAACTAATTTAATGCCTACTTTTTTCTTGATTAAGCTAGTTAACAAGTGTATGTGTTCTTACTTGTTTTCATAAGTAGGTCTGCATATCATGCAATTTTTCTCATTTTCTGTTTACAAATATTCTAATCTTTGCTTCATATTTATTGATTTTTTAGTCTGTTTCCTTGTGTTCTCTTATTCTTTTTAACTTAGAATATTTAGTTTAATCTATTTTCATTACTTTTGTTCACCAATGAGATTAAGGCTGTGACTTTGTGCCCAGTAAGAGCTCTGGCAAGAACTCAGGCATTTTTTTTTATGCATATTGTTCTTAGTTTTGTATTTTGTAGTTTTTTTGTATTCCTAGGTCTGATGTATCCTTTGACTGGGCATTTATTTAAGATATTTTGTTTGTTCTTTATAAGTATACAAGTTGTTTGAGTTTCATGCTATAGTTTTTTTATTAATTCTTCTTTCTCTTGAGCGATAATATGTAGGCAATAAAAATTCTACCTATTTCAATGCTAAGTTTTGTAGATTTGGGGTATATCTTTAGAAGAAGATATATTAGCTGATAGAGGATCAGACATAACGCTACGCATTATATCAACCTCGTTAATTTAACCTGAAATTAAAGGAGCTTCCATTTCTGATTCAAATGGCAATTCTTAAAATCTACCACATATAATTAAAGATCTTTAGCCTCACTCTCTCCTGTGTTTTCATGTTCGTCCTTCCAATGCTAACAACTCAGGGATCTTATCACTCTGATTCCTTTCTCAACGTCAGGATATTTCCTCCTCATTTTATTGCCCAAGAAGCATGAACTTAAAACGTTTCGCTGGCAAATATCAGCACTTAGCAATGCGACAGTGGATCAAACATAAAAAGATCTAAAACTTACTCTTGGATTTTCTTCTTCCAAGGAAGTTTTGTCCCTGCTTCTCTTCCATGTCTGGAAGCTCCACTGGGCTTCAGTTAGCTGCGCATTGATCATGCTCCCCACTCTTCAGACATCTTGAGCTCCAGTCCTCTAACTGGGACTCCTATGACCTGGGTCTTCCTCTCATATTGGTAGCTTAATGAAACACCCATGAGATCAGCACAGCAGTGTTATAGAGCGAGCACTGTTAGGATACCTGTTTGCTACATCCCTGGGTCTCTGTATTTCAGGAGGTAGAGAGTAAGAGTGGTTTTGTCATTTTTGTTGGAATAGAGAGATTAGGATTTTTGAAACCTCTGTAGAAGTCATCATTTAACCTTGAAATCCTGCACATTTTAGTAATGAGACACAGGGATTAAAAAGGGATGATAATTCTAGAATATTATGGAAGACGGCAACATGTGGGGAGAAGGAGAAGGGAAAAACCAAGCTGTGTCTTTGAATTAGAAATCAGATTAAATAAGATAAAATAAGGCTACATGGAAAGGAGGTATTTTAATGTTTTTTATCACTCATTATTTCTTTTTCTTTGAACAATCATTTATTGATTTCTATATATGTCAGACATTGTGCTATGAGACTTGAGGTAATTAAAAATAAAAATATAAAATTTTGGTTGAATAAAATAATTGATCTGTGCATAGTAAGTGCTCCAATGACTATTTTTATTGTAATTATTGTTATTAGGGTTATGGATATTCTCAGAAGAAATTAATTTCAGCCTAAGGTAAAAGGATGGGAGAGAAGGAATCAGGAAGTCTTCGCGGAAGAGGTATATTTTGGTTTGTACTTCCGAGGAATAGCACTTTGTCTATTCTTCACACCTAGTCCATTTGCATCGAGTAGAACCATCTGTGACATCTCTCACTGGCCTGTTGAGCAGACCCTGTCCCAGGGGGTGCTTTGCTGCCTTCGTGTCACTGAGGTGGGAATTCTTCTGATTTGACCTAATCTAATGGTAATTTATTCCTTAAAATGAAAGGTGAGCGAATGAGACCCCAATCAACAGTCAACAATAAAGACCACTCCTGCCCTGTATTTTAAATAGACACATTTTAATGGAGGGAAATTAAGAATATTCAGGTGGTATTTTAAAATAAATGAAAACCCAATCAAATAAGGATTATATCCAAGCAAAAACATCATGCATCATGGTCTTTTATAGGCAGTTAGTGACTAGCTGGAGGATACTGAAGGCATCACACACCATATGGCGAGATAAATATGGCTTACTTTTGAAATTGCATTTGTGTCACACAATTAAACATTAAAACTCCGCACTACTAAAGATTCAGCTGCAAAACTTGAAGTTTTTGCAAGTTTCATTGTAACCACTTCAGAGATTTTTGGAGACATAAAATCTATCATTAGAAACAGAATATCTTAGTCACACGATTCCAGGAAACTATATTTAAAAAGGTGTAAAAAAATAACAACTTGCACTTCAATCTACACAGCAGTTCAAATAATAATCAATACTCGATCCTTTCCCACTGAGCAGAAGGCATCCGTGATTATGTCTCCTTGGAGCCCAGCAAATGGAAGAAGAGCTTAAGGAACTGGCTTTTCCCAGGAGGGAGTCAAATGGAGCTGAATTGCTGCGAGTCTGACCCTCGTATTCAGAGCATTTGAGGAGTTTCAGCAAAATTGAGGTCAAGCCGGTGTGTTCTGACATCATTTTGCTGCAGAAGCAAAACCAAGATTGATTTAATCAGGGCAAGGAATCTGGCTTAGGATAGAAATCATAACAAACTTCTAGCCCAAATAGAAAAATTGGCATTTGGTTTCTACACCCTACCCTGATTGAATCTGGAAAAGAAAAATCAAATAATAATTTTTTTTCCTCATTTTAAGAAAAAATACTCTGGTGTATGTCTTTGTCTCGTATCTAAGAATTGAAGGTGTCTGAAGGCCATAAGGAACACCACTGAATCAATAGTGCACAGCAGAAGTCTGGAGAAAAGCTCAAAGACACGGCGGCTTGGACCTGCTCTTCCCACCACTCTCTGTAAATGCCCACAGTGAAGCTCCTACCTCAGAGAACTGTTCTGAAGATTAAATGAGTTAATATGTAAATAAGGCTCTTATAACGGTGTCTAGAACATAATAAGCAATATATGTGTTTATTGTCTTTTTTTAGAATTATCATTATTATAATGATTTTTTTTGGTAGACTGGAGATATCATCCAGAGTCTAGGATAATGGGGCAATTCAAATAACATTTAATAATACCTCTCATTTGATGAGCACTTAATATGTGCCAAGGGCTTTATGTAAAGTGTCTTATTTAATTTTCACAAGAATCCTATGTGGTGAGTATTGTGCTAACCCAATTTTATAGTTGGAAAATCTGAGACTTAGAAAGAGTAAATAAATTGCTCAGGAGATCAAACAGCTGAAAAGTGGCTGCATCGGCATATTCTCCAGGCAATTTGGTTGAAGCAGCTGCTCCTAATAACGAACTTAAAAGTCCAAAACAAATGAACAAACCAAAGCAGGATTTATAATGGTCAAAGTAAAAACATAAATTAAGTGTGATCTAAATATGTTATACTTTTGCGTAGCATAACAAACACAAACTCATGTATGCCACCTACATAACAAATGTACAAATATGACAAATACATGCCTAGGATACGAAGAGTTCAACATTTATTTGGGAACAAAATAGAAAGCAACAATACTGACAAGACCTCAGAGAATTTTTTTGTTCTTTAAGATTTAAGTACTTATGTCGAAAGCCTGAAGCAAATAAGCCCCTCAGCTGTTCTTTTCCATAGTGGGTGTAAAGGTGTAATCTCATACTTTGAGACTTACAAAGAAAAGGGTCAGGGATCCTTTGAGATTTTAAGACAAATTTACATGGATACCAAGTAATGTTCTCCACTCATAGGATGGGGGACAAGTACATACTGGTTGAAATTTCTTACTGAGACTATGCTGATGTGATAGACCCCAAGTAACCACGGGCTGGCAATTACAGGGTTATTTTCCTTTTTTTTTTTTTTTTCCCTTCCTTCAAGTCATTTAGTAAGAATGGCAATTTAGTTCTCATGACCTCTTGAGAGCTTACACAAGAATCCTTCATGTTGAAATTTCAGGCTATGCCTTGTTCCTTACTAACTCTTGTCTACAACATGGCAGAGTGAGCCTCCTAAGGAGCATGCACTTCCTCCTTAGATTCCGAAACATTGCCAATGCTATTAATAATAGTACTAACTTGACTTAGAAAGCAAAGCTACACACTTTCCTTCTAAATTATAGCCATCTGTAGCTCACATAGAAGTCTCACTTGACCCTGCATATGTTGCATTATTTGCAGACACAAAAGAACTCACCAAGTTTTTTCACTTCTAGCCACATCTTGCATTTGGACCTGCAATGTTTAAAAATCTTATCCCTGGTGTGTTGTGTTTTCTATGGACTTTGAGTGGGCCCGATGAACATGTGTTGTTCTCATAAACATTCCTTTCTATGGGCAATCTCTCTTCCTGGTTGCTTTAGCCCAGTGCCCAACCTGTCCCACCCCACTAAAGCCCCTCCCCCAGCACTCCTACGCTGCTAACATCCTTGTGTGACTTTTACCTCCACAAACACAGGTAAGGCACAGCCATCACAAAAGATCAGAGACAAAGGAATCTGTGGTGGCAAGAAGAATTAAAACCCATACCAGAAAAATGGTGCTTGAAAGAAAAATGGGGAGAGGTTCCACAATTAAGGATCTCCAAGGCTCTTGAATCCCACTACTGATCATGTGGGCCTAGAAAAAAGATTCGACTCTTTTAGACCACAGCAGCATAATTCTACTTTCACTTAAAAGGCAGCAATTTTGACGTGGATTGGAGTGTTCTGGAAAAAATTAATGTAAAAAGCTGGGCTTACATTAGGGCTACCCAGAAGGACTTTAAGCAGAAATGATTAAAAAAATTCCAGACATAAGTGTTGAAAAATGGAAAGAGATTACTCCAGTGCTGGCCAAGCTGTCATGTCAAAGACTAGAACCTTGATCCAATGTTTAAAAGACATAGCCTGTTGAGTGACGGAATCGTTTCCTTTTCAGGATTGTGTAAATAGTACTGCTTACCCTCAATTCTGCACTCCTTGCACCCATAGGGCATCCCCCATGTAAAATACTGAGAACCCCAAACTCTGGTCCTTAACTGATCCCTTGCACACCCATTACCCTGGTTCATGACCAAGAATGAACATAAGTAAAATCAACGTTGAATCCTGTCCAAGTTTTATTCTTACCAATCCCTAATACACACACCAGACTCTGATTTAGCTGCTTGTCTTCCTTTCCTCCTCTAGACCCTACCCAAACTAAATAAAATAATACATTTCATCATACATAAGTAGGGCAAAAAGTAAAGTTTGGGAGGTTTCTGTAAAACCTGACACCTTGTACATTTTTAACTGTAAAAAGACAGCAAATGTCTTACTAAGTTTATGAATTCTAGAGATCCTTCCATCTTTCCCACTTCTTGAGTTTAAAGCCACAGAGACAGAATAAGATAAGAGTACTATCCCAAAGATGCCCTCTGAGTTCAGCCATCATAGTGTAGCTTCCTGAATTTCTTCAATTCAAATCTCCAATGCACCATTACTAAATTCTCAAGGGTTTAAAGACATGTTACTTTTTACTTGTAAATGATACCTCCTTAGATAAGCTTTATTGGCTGACAGAAGGAAGGTGTTATTTAGAATCATAGACTTGCCCACAGTCAGAATAAGACGGGACTTTATGAAACTGTACTTAAAAGTATAGTTCATGGTTATCTATACGAGAATTCACAGAGAGGAAAATGAATATTACTGGGTTCTTGGGTTTCACTCAAAAACTGAACAAAAATCTCTAAAAAAATTTTGGCCATCTTTATTTGAAAATGTTCCCCATTAACATTTAATAGTAAAAATCATCAAACCACTATTATAAGTCATCTCATAACTACATATGATATCTGAGCATATGTGTACAAACACATGTACACATGTAAGTATATGAATGTATATATATTTTTTTCTGTCATAGTTTAAGCAAATATAAACAATGCCACATTTTAAAAATTACGCCTATGAATCTTTCTGTGTTATGTATTTTAATGTGCTCTGCATTAGAATACTCTCATGATTTTCTAAGTTATTCCTAATACCCCAGATCCTAATCTTGAACTGAGAGTCCAGGAGATGTGATTTCTATTGCCAGCTTTACTACTCACTTCTTGAATGATACCAGATCTCAATGTCTCATTCTAAATGAGGGACTGGCCATCTTGAGAACCATTTCAGTTCCAAAATTAAATAACTGTATCGAGCACTGTTTGAAATCTGGGGAACTATATGGTTAAGTGACAGATTGTAAGACAAATGGCAGTCATCCACTCATGTGCTCTCACCAGAACACTAACGAAAAATTGCAATCTCATCTGCCTAATTAATTCTCTAATTTCATTAAAAATTACATTTGATTAGATTTGCAAAGGGCACTGACACAGGCCTTACCAATGGGCCCTAAATGTGTGGTCTCCAAATGCCAGAAAGGAAAAAGTCCCTTATACTGAAATCAGAGTTTCCCCAAACAGAAAAGTTTAATGCTTACATGGTTGATTTTGACTCCAGAAAAATATATTCAATTTGAATATATAGACAATACAAATATTAAGTGGTGGAAAGACAATTTAATTCTAATCAGATGCAATAGTCAGGGAAGATAAATAATTGAGAATGACAGATAAACCAAAATTGTGTAATGATTTGTTCTTCTATAGAGCTGAGGAGTCCTTAAGAGTTGCATAGGCACACTAAAGAAGTCCATTAGGCTACCGCAAAGGAAATGTATTAAGATAGAATTCTACTAAGATGGTTTATGTGGATGCTTAGGAAATTTGAATTATTTCTCATGGTTGTTGCTCTCAGCAAGTCAATAAATTGTAATGAAGACATATACTTGAACTCTAATACATTTTTCCATCTCATATTCACGTTTGACCACAGATTTTCATTTTTTAGATGTGCTAAATTAAGGGTAAGAATGGAATGAAACATCGTATATTGGACACAGGAGTCAGAAACACAACAGAAAAGTCACACCAAGAGCGCCAGGCATTTCGTGGCGGTAACAGGAGCATGTGAACCAAGGCCAGATTTGGAACGTGAGTCACGGGAATGTGCAAGCTCACATTTGTTGTTCAAGAATGCTGATGTGTATTGCTGAAGACATTTTGGCTTTGAAAAATGGGAACAAGAAGCAGCGGCAGAAATATTCATGAGATATAAGGTGCTCTTACATTCACGGTATACTTTTCTGTAAATGGTGATGGATTTAAGGTGTGTTCGAACACACAGGCTCGTCAGATGTGCAACCACGAGATGCAGGGAAAGATTGGATTTCATGAAACTAACTCAATTTGGGACTCTGGTTACATTTGCTCAGCACCTGGTAGCTGCCTCAGCATAAAACCAGCTGGCAGCTGTTTTTTGCTTAGTTTTGTTTTATAAGGTTTTGTTATTTATTGTCCAAATGCTCCTCATGAATTTCCAGAAGCAAAAAAAATTCAGACCAGTGAAGATGGAGGTGGTTTGTTTGGATCGATGAGAAATGCTACCTTGATGTAAGTTCCCTGTTATTCTCCCTCAGAGTCTCTTCCAAGTGTTAGAACTGAAAGTCTTCCCCTGATCGCCCCTCCCTTTGGAGAAGTTCAGTGAGCAACTCAGACTTGACATGTCCAGAAAGTCAACACATCCTCATGCTTTATGTCCTAAACCCAAACTTCCCATCTGTGTTCACAGGCTTGTCAGCTCAGAATGTGATAACAGCATCACTGTTCTCTCCCAGGCAAAGAAAATACTGACCTTTTCTGTAAGAGACATCCCAAAACCACACAGGAGTTCTCACTGGAATTTTTGTTCCTCAGATGATTTAAAAAAAAAAAATTGGAATTTCAAGTGACGCAGAGCAATTGAATTCAAACCAGATCTAACTGGCAAAAGGTATTTTAGGCAAAGCAACAGTTTGAAATTCTTTCTCTAAAACTCTTTAAAAATGCCTGCACCTGGGTTAGATCCCAAGTGCAGTGAACATGATGTCTAGGACAGTATTTATTAGGATCTGATTGCTGTGGAATGTTCTGAGAGGGGCTACTATTCAGCTACCAAGGGGGGGACAGGTAGAGGGAAGTGGAATCAATTTTCCTGGTTTATGTGGGAGGGCAATACTTACAATAACCTGGGCAATGTGCTATCTCTTTGCATCAAGTACCTTATTATACTTCGATGGCAACTGGATAAAGTAGATATTGTTGATTCCTCTGAATATACTGACAAAGAAAAACAAATGGTACATCATCTTTACAAAAGCTTTTGGTAAATGAATGGAACCAGGACTTTCACTAATTGTGGTGCAGCTTCTCCCACTAAACCCTAATCACAATCCAAAGACTCTTTCTATTACTAAAAGAAACTAATGCCTGAAGGTGATTTGCAACAGTCAAAATGCTACCAGCAAACTTAAGAAACATACATTAAACAGATAAGCACTATGTGTTTTTGCTGAGCTGCACACTGGGGTCCAGGATTTAGAACAGCAAATGCAAATTAAACAAAAACATTAACGTTATTGTTTTTCATATGATCGAATCCAAAGGCAGAATGAACTTATTCAGACGTATTCATTAAATATGACCCACACACTAGGAGAGGTATCATGGGGTTGACAGGGGAGGATCCTATAGTCCCTTTCCCCAAGAAGCTCAGAGACTATCTTAAGAAGCACACATCCATAAATAATTGCAATGCAATGGTAATATATGCAAATTGAGTAATGAACAGGGAACAATAAAGGGAAAGCTCAAAGTAAAATTAATCATCTGGAGAAGATACTGAGATACTAGAGAATGTTACATAGAAGAAAAAAATTGATTCGAATACTGAAAAATGGCCACATATGATCCCAAAGTGTGTGTTTGTATTGGGGGCAGGGACGTGGAGGAATGAGGGCCTGTTCCTACTTGGAAACTGTACTTGTCATTACTTGAGAATAGTGACAAACGGGAAGATGATTATGGAACAGGAGAACAGCTGCTTTGGATGCTTACATCTGGATTCAGAATTCTATTTTCTAGGGCAGAGGTACCAAACGTAGAGTTTTTTGACTTGCAGATGACTTCCTCTTGTTCAGCAGCCTGTTTTTAAATTCCCTGGCCGCTCAGATCCTACTGCTTTCTATTGCATTGTCTAGCACTCTTCTTCTTTACATAACCAACTGACCTGTCTGGCCCCCAAAGGCATTTTGAGTGCACAACCCTATTTTGAGACATGACAATCCATCAAACACTTTGAACCTAGAGCTACATGGTAAGAACTGGATTATTAAGAAGCACATTCTCAAACATGTGTAAATGTGTATTAAAACAAAGGGAGACAATTTAAGATTCTAGAAGATAGGCAATGTACCTGAGATAGAACAATGACAAAAGAGATAGATTAAGAAAGAAAATCTGTGGTATGATGGGCAAGATATGATGATTGATCAAATGTTAATAATTGTTATAGGAATAGGGAAATTGATCAAGTTTCAAATTCCAAATCCATGTGAACACATGCAATAAAACAAAGTAACAAAAAAGCAGTAAATTAAAAAAAAATTCCATTGTCATTAGTTGTTGATAAAGGGTTAACTGGGCATGGTTAATACAATTAAACAATCAAATATATTTGAAATTGGGCCATGGAGGCTGATAGGCAAAACATTGTTAAACCAGAAGTACCAATTAATTACTTTATTGGACCATTAAACATCTGGCTTGCCTTTGTAGCTCAATAAACTTAAATAGTTCATTAAAAACCAATGAAACATGACAGAAAAAATTAGAGGCTTTGTTTTCCTATTTCCTTTAGTTTACCTATGAATTAGAGGATTTTATTTCATTTTTAACTCCCACCTCCAAAAGCCTAATGGAAAGTCACAGACATTGTTGAGTGATGGGAAATTCCACTCCCAAAATCGAAATCAAAAATTGCAAGGCTATAACTCTTTAGTGATGACAAATTAACCAAGTTGCAGGAGTAAGTACAGAAAAAAAAACCTTTTTTATGATATACACCACTAGCTATGGTTTTTCTGGAATTTATTAACAACTCCAATGTTGACACTTCTTGGCAACCATTCCTTTTTAGTTACTTTTTAACAATTCCAAGTAGTAGGTCAGGGCATTGAATGAACAAGATTTTGAGTTCACATTTAAAAATATATATATATATAAGCTAATGGTGTAAATAAATTACTAAAGTTCCACCATACTAATGATTGTAGCATTTCGTTTATCATCATAGCTATGCCTACATAAAGAGATATGTCTATATCTAGTTCTATAAACCATAAAGATTGTTTTTAATTTTTGTTTCTCATTTATTTCATTTCAGAATATATTTTTATATCAGATTCTTGATGGTTGAATAGCATTTTATTCATTTATTATCGAACCAATCAACTTTTATTGTATATGCACACTGTTGTTAATTTTTGCAATTATAAATCCACTTCAGTGAAAATTCTTGTCACCCATCATTGTGGTCTTATACCATTACATTCTTTGGGTGAATTCTGAGAATTAAAATCTCTTGATTACTTATAGGTACCCAAGGCTTCTATGTATATTGCCAAAGTGGAAAGCATAATCTGAATATAATTAATTAAATCAGTAAAAGTATTAATTATTAATTTAAAAGCCAAGCTAGGAGGATCCTTCTTCCACCATGAGATGGAGGAAGAAGTGGCATAGATTTTGAATCTCTCTAAATCTATATATTAAAACAAAAAGAGTAAATAGATAGCAAAACTAAAGATATGTGGACAACATTCACAATAAAACTAGATTACAAATTATATCCACAACCTCACATTACAAAAAGATAAAGACAAAATTCCAACAGCTACAAGACCTATCTGGTATCAATGTCTCTGTGTAGGAGAAGAAATGGAAGCTATGGAGTAGCTGGCAGACAAAAGAACAATGGAATCTCAGAATAGCCTATAAATTCTCACTGGCTGGCATGACTGACCAATTCGAGATCAGTATTCAAACTAGAGGAGGTTTTGTCCCTTCCAACAGGGGCTGAGTACAAGGCGACTGTGGTAAGAACTGAAGAGGTTGGACTAGTCTATCCAATGTGAACTGTCAAAACCCACCTGCTAGAGCTCCCTCTAGAATTAGACCAGAGAATCCATACTGAGAAGACACCGTTAGGTGTGGTATTACAATTGAGCAAGACAGGAAGAATACTGAAAAGTAAAGAGAAGGTCCAGGTAAAAATGGGGAAGGGAAATGAGTCCAGAAATTTCAGGAATCAATCCACTATAAGTTTGAAGGCTACGAGAAAAGAACAGAACATGAAGCTCTATGAAATTATTGTCAAAACCGCAAGGGGGTTTCAATCTAGGTCTAGTTGCTCATTGCACAAAGATCCAATTATTCAGACAACAAGGAGATTCTCAGCTCCTTTGTTCCCCCCCCAAAAAAAGTTTTTATTTATTTTGGGGTAATAGTTGTGTTAGGATATAATTAACATACCACGCAATTCACCCATCCAAGTGAATGACTTTTAGGACATTCATAGAATTGTGCATCCACCACCACAGTCAATTTTAGAGCATTTTCATTATCCTGAAAAGAAAGCCCCAAACCCCCCAGCCATCACCTTTCAATCACTCCATCCCCTCCAACTCTGTGCAACCATTAATCTACTTTGTGTCACCATACATTCACCTATTCTGTATATTTCCTATCAATGGAATAATACAATGTGCAGTCCTTTGTGACTGGCTTATTTCACTTAGCATAATATTTTCAAAATGAATCCATATTTTAATATCTATCAGAGCTTCAATTTCTTTTTTTTTCCACTTTTTTCATTTTGGTAAAATACACGTAACATAAAATTTACTATCTTAACCATTTTTAGGTGTACATGTCAGTGATATTAAATAAAGTCTTAATATTATGCAATCATCACCACCACCCATCTTCAGAATTCTTTTCATCTTGTAAAACCAAAACCCCGTACTTGTTAAGCAATAACTGCCCATTTCTCTCTCCGTCCAGCCTCTGGCAACCATTATTTCACTTTCTGTCGCTAAGATTATGACTACTTTTAGTACCTCATATAAGTGAAATCCTACACTATTTGTCCCTTTATGGCTGGTGCACTTCACTTAGCATAATACCCTCAAATGATCATCCATATTGTAGCATATGTCAAAATTTTATTTATTTTTAAAGCTGAATGATATTCCATTATATGTATATACTATATTTTGTTTTTCCATTCATCTGTCAATGGGTTGCTTCTACATTTTAGTATTGGAATAATGCTACTGAAGAACATGTGTGTACAATTATCTCTTCAAGACCCTGCTTTCAATTCTCTAGGGTTTATAATCAGAACTGGAATTGCTAGATCATTTAATAATTCTATTTTTAATTATTTGAGGAACCACCATACAGATTTCCAGTACAGCTGTACCACTTTACACTTCCATAAACAATGCACAAGGATTCCAATTTCTCTATATCCCCCCCAACACTTGTTAGTTCTTTTTTTTTTTACAGTAACCATCCTAATGAGTGTGAGGTGGTATCTCATTGTACTTTTGATTTAATTTCTTAAAGATTAGAGATGTTGACTACCTTTTGATGTACTTCTCGGCCATTTATTTATGTTCTCTAGATAACTGTTTCACTTCTTTGCTCATTTTTTAAATCTTATTGTTTTTGTTGTTGAATTTTAAGTTTTCTCTTTATATTCTGAATATGAATACCTTATCACATACTATACAACTCTTTGAAGAAAACATGGAGCAAAATCTTCACAACATTAGATTTGGCAGTGATTTCTTGGATATAAAACATCAAAAGCTCAGGCAACAAAAGAAAATATTGACAAATTGGACAATGAAAATTGAAAAATTTGGGAATCCAAAAGACTCTATCGACATGTTGAAAAGGCATCCTATGAAACTGGAGAAAACGTCAGCTCTTTTGTCTTACAGAAAATCACCATTTCTGGGAAATAACTCAAAAGGTCATGTAGTTAGTTCAGGGAGAGGATTATACAGAGGTAATTGAAATTTTTCAATGGTGGGGTGATTACAACTTCCCCCTTCTTTTTAGTTCATTCCTTAGTCTTAGGGAATCAAGATGTTGCTCTATCTCGCTTCCTCCTGCTGAAATGGGACATAGGTGGGATGTGAGGAAGAACCAACATGTTGGGCCTATAATCAAAAGTTTTTAATTCATGTTGCTGAGTTGGCACCCTCTCCCCAACAATAAAGTAAAGTGCAGCAAAAGAACTAGCCATCGCCATCTAGGATCCACCCCTTCTAGGAAATATTGGCCCAATGTTTCCAGGTGAAATCCTAAAATTCTTCGAGTCATTTATGAAAGCAGTTTTAGGTCCAGCAGTGAGATAGGTTAGTGCAAGAGGCAATAGATTGAGAGGCCTTAACTAAAGCATTGTCTGGCCATGAAAATGAAAATCCCCAAAGGACAAGCTACACATACAGGGTATATGTTTCAGACATCCCAGGGAACAGGTCTTGTGCCACAATTACCTTTTGGCCAGTTTTGCATTGTCCCTATTCATTCCATCATGCTGCTCCCATCAGTAGATAGCTCCTCACTGAGGTCTGACAGGGGCCAATCAGTCAAATCCTGGAGACTAGAATATTCTTGGTCAATAATCAAAATGTAATCATGGAATGGGGAACAGGAGTCCATAGGCAGCAAGGTGGCTGGATTTAAGGTGGACACCAGCTTCAGAGTTACATTAGGATTATCTAACAAAGTAACCTGATATTTACCTATCCTGCCATTCACTGGTAACCAAAAACTTCCCTTTTTTCTAGTAGGGTTAATACATAATGAATGGTGTGAACAGTCACTAGTTTCCCAATGGTAAACTTTTCAGCTTCCTGTAAAATATCATAAATAGCAGCTATCGCTCTCAGACAAGTGGGCCATGCTTTTATTACCACATCCAATTGCTTAGAGAAATAAGGTACAGGTTGATTATGATCCTATCAAATTCATGTCGATGCACTGAGTCCAATTCCTTGCCTTTCTTGAGAACAAATCAAAAGGCTTATACAAGTTCAGGGGGCCCCATGTGGGGGCAGTCATCAATTTTTCTTTAATAGTCAAGAAAGTCCTGTGGCGTTCCCCAGTCCAAGCCAGTAGATCTTGTTCTTCCCTTTCTAAAGCTTCATGGAGGAATTTTTCTATTAGCCTGAAATTAGGAATTTAAATCCCGCAAAACCTAGCCATACCCAAGAATCCTCCCAACTGCTTGTGGGTGGTAAGGACTGCTATTCGATTTACAGCCTCTCTCCAAAGGAGGTTCTGAGTTTCAAGAGACAATTCAAACCCCAAGTAGTTGACAGTCAGGAGTGAGATCTGAGTTTTTTTGGAGATGTTTTATATCCTCCGTTAGCTAGTAAATTTAATCCAATTTTTGGCATGTTACCTTGATTCAGCTTCACTCTCACTAGTTATCAGGGTATTGTCCACATACTGTAAAATCATTTCCTTATCTAAAATTATTTCCCTCACATCTGGTCAGAATTTTCTGAAGATTGTTGAGGAGTTATTTTTTAAACCCCGGAAGGAGGATAGTCCAGCAGTATTGGCATTTGGCTTTAGACATTATGTCTTCCCATCCAAAAGCAAATAGTACTTGGGATTTGGGGACAAGAGGAGTGCAAAAGAACACATCTTTTAAACCTATTTCTGAAAATCAGACAGAACTTCCAGATAAAGTGATAAGAAGGGTGTAAGGATTAGGTACCACAGGAGGAATATCCTCCACTATTTGACGTATTGTTCTTAGATCTTGAACAAACTGGTATTTCTGGATTCCACAACCTTTTTTGTTTTTGACTAACAGAATGAGGATATAATGAGGTATGTCCAACCTCCCTTCCCTTCATCGCCAGGAACTCAGTTTTAAGTTTTTCCTTGGGGTCTTCTTGGCCAAGAGGGTGTTCATTAGTCAGTGGGGCAGATGACTAGGATTTTATTTTAGTTTACATTTTTCCCCTTTTGGCCACAATTTGCTGGAGGCAGCATCCATGGTCGAGCTTTTATTTTGTCCCATCACTGCCAGGGTGGGTGGCTACAGTTCCGTCCTGTCCCTCAGTGGGGCCCTGTGGCCAAAGGACTTAAAGTCAAAGGACTTATAGCCAATTAAATGTTCCAGGACGGGTGGGAATGGAGGTGAGCAGGCATTTATCAAACTTTAAAAACCTTTTAAGCAACATAAGGGCAAAAAATCCCCAAACATCAAAAGAAAGGTTATAAAATTAACTTATCTATAACCATTGAGCTACTGCCAGACTTGTAATAATTTGCTATACAAAGCATAAGCATTTGTTAAAGACATTCGAGCTAAGAATTTAGAGACTCAAATCAGAATGAACAAACAACATTCTAAACAAAGGTTACAAGGCCTGCCTCGTTCTGACAATGACAAAAAATTGGAAGCTAACAAATTATCTAGATTTTGCAGACATTTGTCAAAGATGTTAAAAAGCTCAAAACATTTGATCAAAACAGAATCACAGGTTATTGTAAAACAACAGCAATTTACTTCTCAGTTTTCCCAAGTAATCAAAATCCTAATAAGGACAACATAGAAATTATCTTGATAAAACATAAAATCTTTGTTTCTTAGGTCAAAAGATAAAGAAAAATCTTGTTTAGTGCAATTGTTTTCTTTGTATGGGATACTCATTTAGACAACTTGGCAGTCAACCTTCATGAAAAGGGTATCTGAATTTGTCAGTCATAAGAGGATTGTGTCTAGAATCATGAGTGAGCATTATATTATAAAGGAAACAAGAAACTAGAAAACTAATACCTGAGGAAGGGAATACACAACTCTTAGTAACAGGATAGGAAGATTATTTTGACCATATTGAACAATTCAGACATGTTAAAAGCTAGAAAAACATTACTTTTCAGACCTCTAAGGTAAACATTTCAGCATCAGACCTTTACAGCAGACTTAGAAACAGAAGTAGAAAAGAGGTATAAGAGCTGACAAAAAGGTTGAAGGAGAGGGTTATCATTTCAGGCCCTCTCAAGGGGAGGAAGAGCAGAAAGCAGTAAGACACAGAAGAAGTTGAACTTCTGAGATAGAGATCTGAGAAGTTTCAAAAGAAGCAGATTATAGAAAACCTCTTGCAAGTTTATTACATTTATCTCATTTGCCCAATTTATTTTAGCAGTTTACTTAACCAATTTGATGGCCTGTAAATATTAGATATACAATCAATGTGATTAATTGAGCTCTCAACAAAGTCATTTAATGTCTAAACAAATGTATTATCTAAACATATTTTCATAAATAACATTGGGAGAAAAGAGAAGGAAAAGAGTTTTAAAATACAGACCATGAAATGATCACAAAATACAGTTTCTACTATTACTTTTAAATTTTTTAAAAAACTACCAAAATAACAAACATAAGTATTCTAGTAAGACTTGCTATTCTGAATAATGTAACATCTTTATGTTCTATAAATACAGTAGAAGTTTTAGAACACATCCTGCTTAAAGATGTTAACTAATTTGATCTTTCCAAAATACCAACCTCCAAAAATAAAATGTATTGACATGACATCACCTGACTATAGACTGAATAAACCTCTAACATCAATCTTTTGCATCTAATATAATAGCACAGAGTCATAACATTTTTTATATGTAAGGATCAAGATCAAACTATTTTAAAAACAATCTAACTGGTCTCAAAACATTTTTCTACTTAAATGCAAATTCAATTACCTGTAATACATCCAAAGAAGAAGAAGACTGTTTTGAGATTCTCTTTGGATTTTAAGAACAACCATTTGTTCATTTTGAAATAAATTACCATAGAAAAATTAACAGTTCAAGAATTCTTTTTAAGAATTTTCTAGAAAAAGATCTTTGCTGATGAGCAGTAGGAAAGTACTGAGGTCAGTTTCCACACTAAGTTAACAATAGAAAGATGAGAATAAGGACAATAGTAACATTCGTATGTATTATGAAAGCACACCAAAAAGATACACCACAGAAAAGGTCAAAATTCACACCTCACATAAGACATTACGAGAGAATTACAAGACATGTTAGAACAACATTAATAAGAATTTTGAAAACCTCAAATGAGATGATAGAAGTCAGAAATAATTAAAAACAAACAAGAATATTTAAATGGATTAACAGACTGAATTAGAAGTAAGAGAAGAGTGAATAAACACAATAGATGTTACATAAAACATAAAAAAACATAAAATAGCATAAAAAAATTAAAAATAAATACAAAAACATAAGAAAACAAAACAAATAATAAAAACCGTAATTCAAAATGTTACCAAAAACTCAGCACTCTTCCACAAGACTGCATCAGAACGAGGACAAATATGTGGGGGACGCAGAAAGAGATTTTTACGTTGCAAAGGAGGAAAAATGACAGACCTTCTCAGTCTCAAAATCCAAATTCCTGAACATAGGCAGAAATACAGAGCTTTTAAAGGGTGGGTTCTCAGCTTTAGGCAATTACTGAGGTTAACTATTCTAATCCTCCCATCTCTGCCAAACAAGAAGCTGTGAACTCTACCTCTGCGCTGGTGCCACCTGGGAGTTGTAACAAAAGACCTAACCTACCTCTCAGGGATGCAGGCCAGGCTTCCCAAAAAGAGTGGGAGAAGTTTTAAAGAGACAGAAAATCTTTTGCAGTTTTTAATTTTTTTTCAGGATATTCCCTCTGTTACAAAAACATTTCTGAAAATTAAAAAAAAATTATATATTTGTAACAATATATTAAAGGGCACATCACATATTGACAACACCATGGTGGAATGTAGTAAAATTGATAGGCTTTATAGAAAAAAAAAATCATTTGCCACCCATGGAGGTCTGGAAAAACCAAGATATTTACAGAGGGAAAAATTATATTATTATCATATGTTTCAATAGCAATACATGGATGGCATGAAGAAAACAAAGTAATATATTTATACATTCAGGGAAAGAAAATGTGAGCCAAGGATTTTATACCCTGCAAATCTGACATTCAAGCCTAAAAAACCACATACACAAAATCTATTATTAATTAACATGTAAATGTTTGATAATACCTTTCCCATGACACTTCCCGGGAAATTTAAGAGATAATGAGCGCAGACAAATAAAATAACTAAAAAGACATTCATAAGACCTGATAATGATCATTAAATACTAGTTACTTCTAGAACTAAGAATAAATTGGTATTAAAAAGAAAGCATATAATTTGTTATGGTTCTATGCTCAAGCAGTGTAGATGTTATACAAGTATAAAAATGAGGAAGAGGATGTGGAGAGTACATGAAAGCAAATTTTAACTCTTTTTGGTATACTGTTGGTGGTGGAATTAGCAACGTTATTCTGAAATGGCTGCATGTGTAAATGTGCATAAAGTAAATTTGTAATTATAGGATATTTTAATTCGATCATAGGCACTAATCTCATTCTTGAGGGCTCTACCCTCATGACCTAATTACCTCCCAGAGGCCTCACCTCCTCAATACCCTCACAGGGTGGGTTAGGATTTCAACATATGAATTTTGGGTGGGGGGAAAACACTCAGTTTATAGCTGCGTGTGCTTGTGTGTGTTATTTATAGCTGTAAACGAAGAAAAGAGGGAATATAGAAGCTTTAAATACTTAGACGGAAACATACACATACAAAAAAATTACAGGAAACTCAAATCACATCATAAAATACAGGTGGAAAACATGCATCTAAAAAAAGCAAAACAAACAAAGGAAAATAATAAAAATATAATCAAATATCTACATGTTTATAAAAAATGAAGCTCTCAAAAGGAAAAGACACTCAGATCATGCTAAAATATACTAAAAATATCTGAACAAAAAGAAAAGAATGAACAAAGATAAAACACATATTTGCAAACAAACAGCAAGGAAAAGTTATGACATTAAAATCAAATCAAAAGCATTAGAGTCATTTCATATTGAAAATGATTCAGTCCTTTATGAAAGGGGATAACAGATATTTATTGATTGTTATAGACTTTTATTCCTCACTTTCAACAATTGAGAGATAAATTAGAATAGCTAAAATAATAGAGGTCTGAAATAACAGAATAAATAATGAAGGAATATGTAAATTTTGATACATATGTGTGAATACACACACATAACTAGCATGTTCTCTAAAAATAGTAGAAACATTTCTTCAAATGCATGTAGAAACTGTTTAAAAATTGACCTTGTAGTAAATCAAATCTAATAAAATAAATTGTAATTTGTAGAAATAATAATACAACCCAACATACTTTAAATCAATGCAGTTTAAATTGAAGTACAAAGAGAAAACCAATAAATCCCAAATAACCTTGGAACATTTATAAGAAAAATTATCAAAACAATTTGCAAGATCTTTACAAATTAATGCTATAAAAAATTATGGAACAAGCATTATATAATAAACCATTTTTAGTTAGCTTTGTTGCACTAACAACCCTCCATCTTGGTGACTTAAAACAATAGAGGTTCCTTTAGAATTTTTGTTTTATGTAGGCTGCAGGTCGGTGGTGGCTCTCTGATCCAAGTTACAGCTCTTCTCCTGCTTGCTGCTTTAGTCAGGCTGTCATCAAAGCATTCACCTAGACCCACAGTTGGCACAGCAATAGCAAATCACATGACAATAGGCACAGACATATATACTTCTTATAGAAAATGGAAGGAGTGAATATTTGTTAACAATATTACAACCTCCACAATAGCTAAAGCAACCTGAAAAGAAAAATGTATATTAATAGATAAAAGAAGAAACTATGATAATATCAATAAATGTAGAAAAAATTATTTGATAAAATTCAATAAATATTAATAATAAAATTTAACAATTAAGGAATACAAGGGAATTTTTATAATGTGTGAAATGGTATCTATGAAAATTTTAAAGCAAAACGGTTGCATAGGAATAAAATTTTAGAAGTCTGAAGCAAGGCAAAGTCTACTATAACTACTTCTATTAATTGTTGTGCTAGAGATTCTAGCCTGTAAACAATAAAATAATTGGAAAAAAGGAATACAACTGTCTTTGTTTCCAAACAATATAGTCATCTATATAAAAATCATGAAATACATTGTAGACTGTTTGAGATATTAAAATTTCAGCAGGGATGGTAGATGAAAGATCAATATGCAAAATCAATTGAAAATATCCTAAACAACCCACTTACAGTAGCATAAAATCTACAATGGGCCTAGGAATATCTAATAAAGGTATGCCAGAATTTAATGGTAAAATTTTAAATATCAGGGAAAAAGGTTAAGCATAACGTTAAAAAAAAGTTATATTATGAAAAATGACAAGGTAGAATAATTTACCCTGTAGTATATAAATATTTTTGTAAAGATACAGAAATAAATACAGTATTTTGTTTGTTTAACGATAATAAAATGGTAAAAGAAAAGATTAGGGAACCCATCGACAGACTCATGTGTATCTGGAAGTTTCTGTAGAGTTCTTATTGTCAACCCATGGGAAAAGGGACCATTGCGACCAATGCTGGGACCATTAATTTGCTAAGTGGAAAATTCTTTCAAAATTAGAACTCTATCTCCCATAAAACATTAAATATATTTCAGATAGATAATTAACATAAAAATGAAAATATAAATGTAAATATTTTAGAAGAAACGAGTTTGATATTAGAATCTTTTGCCATTAAATGTTTACTATACATGCATGGCCATTTTTTTCTAATAAACCTAAAGTCATTTAGTATTTCTAACCAACTTCTGAACAAGTAAAGTGCTTTTTCATACTCTATCCATGGAATACCAACACAAATACCCTTATTATTAACTAGAACTTCTGTTTGCCTTTAAAACAACAGGTTTCTAATTGGTTTTATTTTATTCAATTATTTTCATTTTAGTTCTACTTATTTTATTTCTTAATTTCTTATACAATTTAATCTTATCATTCTTATCATTTATCTTTTTGAAAATCTTAAGTAAGCAGATTTATACTAAGGTATTTTTCAGGTTCTTATGCTACTTTAATTTCTTATGGAATGAATTCATCATTTGGTTGGTAATTTGTTAATTTTGTTAGCTATCTGTCTTAGAATAATATGTTAGTTTATATGTTTTGAATTTGATTGGAGACCTCATTTTTTATCCCTTAATGCTTCTCCATGCTCAGTAGTTTAATGATTATTTTTTTACATCTGATAACCCAGGTCCCCTAATCCAAAACCAGATTTTGACCCAACATTAAAAAAATAAAACACATGCTACACCCCCAAATAATGAACTAGAACAGCACCAAAAATTAGATCTACATACTGTCTTTTTTGCCATCCCATCTCCTGTCTCCTTGCACAGAGTTAACAACTACACTCAATTGTGTATGTTTTCTTTCTTCTAAAAAAGTTTTTGTTTTTCATATAAATGTATATGTCCCAAAAGTAAATTCTTTAGATTTTCTCATTTGGAAATTATATAAAAAAGATATTGGTATAGTTTTTAGGATCTCCCTTTTGATACAATGTTATATTACTAAGCTTTACCCATGTTATTTTATATAGGTGTAATTCTTTTTCACATCTTTGGCTATTCCATTGTAAAAATATTCTATAGTATTATTGTAGCATCCCTCCGTTTTACTGTGGACATGTGTGTTGTTTCCAGTATTCTTACTATTATTAATATCGTTATTTTTATAAACATCACTTGTTATACATAGAAACTGTTTTCATGGGTTTATATCCAAGAATGGAATTGCTGGGGTGTATGATATGTGAGATTTCAGCATTACATGAGAGTGCTAGATTAGTTTCCAAAGCACTTGCACCAATTTAAATTACCATTAATAATGTATGAAAGGATTCCACTAATCTGTGACCCTTCTAATAATAGGCACTGTCAGGTTTCATTCTGAAAATTTATTTTTAAAAACTGAATTTTATTGAGATCTTGATTTTCATTTTTATGATTCTAATAAGGATAGCATTTTAAAACTTTTTTTGCCATATGTATTTTCTATTCTTTGCAATGATAGCTCATTTATTTCATTTTGCTCATTTATCTGTTATATTTTTCTTATTGATTTTAAGAGTTTTTTACATAGTTAATGCTAGTCCTTTGTAAGTCATATATTTTGAAAATAACTTTTTGGAATTTATAATCTTTTTACTTTCTACAAAGTGAAATGATCAATAGAATTTCTTAACATTAAATTTATCCATCTATGATTTTATGACATTGGGGATAAGAGAAAATTGTCCAGTGATAAATACATTATAAAATTGATTAAAATATAAAAAAAAAATTCTCTCTCTCCATCAGAGATCTCGCTTAAGCAATGACAAAGGAAATAGACCAATAATGAAAGAGAAACTGAAAAAATTAGCAAAGCTGTTTAGTTTCACCAGCAATAAAAAAATGAGAATTAACATTCTGTGATGATTCCTTCTCAACTACCAAAATAACCAAGATTCAAAAAATGAAAATACTCACAGTAGATACAGATGTATTGAACATGTAATCTATTCTGTTGCAGCTGAAAGTGTGGTCCATGAATCTGTATCACCTGGGAGCTTGTTAGAATTTCAGAATCTCAGGTCACACCCAAGATCTAAGTGAATCAGAATCTGAATTTTAACAAGATCCCCGGGGGACTTGTACTCTGATTACAATTCAGAAACACTGGTCAAGTGCTCTGCTTTTGAAACTGTAATGTGTTAAAACTCCTTTGGAAAATAATTTTGCAATATTTTCAAGATGGAGTACATACACAAATCTGTTTATGACAGTGCCGCTTATTATAGCAGACACAAAAAAAGAAACATACCCCAAATGTGTGGGAACTGTTGTTAAAAACAAAGCCTATCCATGCTATACACTTTTATATAGCCAGTTAGAACATTTATAAGCAGGTTATTGAATAATGGTTACATGACCAGCTACAAAATCACATTCCCAGTATAACTTCAAAATTTATTTAAAACTACAGGAAAAAAATTTGTTATCAACAGAAAATGTCTTAAAAGTGTTATTAGCAACTTTTATCATTAGATTTTACATACATATTTCACAGATAATTTTAACCACGTTTAATAAATGGGAGAGTTTTTAAATAAAAGTAGCATGGCAAAAATATGGAATTAAATGGATTGTATCTGGTGATAGTGATTGATTTCTCTCACTGCCTGGCTTCTCCATTGTCATATATTCTGATCTTCTTGTCTCACTGCCTACTTAATAATAGTTTCCCAGCTCTTTACCATGTACTTCACTTACTGGGTCTTGGTTTACACGCTTCCTCTTTGCATGACACATCTCACAGCCTTCCAGGAAGCTCTACTGCTGAGGCATCTACCCTAGGCACCATTTGCTTCCTGGATAAGGCTCTTGAGTGCCGTACCTGAAGGAGACTGGGTGCTAAACTCAAAATAATAAAACTTTAATAATAATATGTATTATCAAGTTTGAGAAAAGATCTGAGATAAGAAAATCGGGGTGAATTAGTTTCTATCTAAATCAGCTGAGATCAGCCCAATTGTGAGTAAGACCTACTTTTAAAATGTGTCATTGCAATCTAATCCACCCAGACTACCATTCACACCACATGATCCCTTGGGGGGAGTACTCATTTCCCTATGATTTCAATTCATGCAATTAGAGTGAAAGCTTATGTGCCATGATTTATGGGATTTTCAAGAAAATCTGAGTCTTCTTGAATTGTGAGTTTGGGCAAGAAAACATTGGCTAAGTGCATAAGGAAAAGAAACCAGAACAATTCTATAAGCTTTTCCATCTTAGAGAGCTTTTTACCTCCTTAAATAATTGACAAGAACTTTCACACTAGACAGGCTTTTCAAGCCTTTTGCAGATCTAATAAAGATGAATGAAGAGTGTACAGACACAGTAAAGCTGAGAAACCGGCAGATAAGAAAACAAAGAAGCATTTCAACAGCTCATATAACAATTCTTTCCGGAGTGAAAGGAGAAATGGTCGTAAAAATAGGGAATGTAAAACAACGAACGTGCTAACTTTTTAACATCATTTCTATAGAGCAATGATAAATGAGGGTTTTGCATTTGCAGGGAATGACTAAGATTTGCCAATGCTATTTCATGGTCAGGGAGTGCAAGTGTGCAGCAATGACTTACCTCCTTGTTATGAAGCCTGCTGTTTGAGGCTGTTGACTATGTATCTTCAGGGTTGCCACAATGAAGTAAAGAATTCCCCCTTCATAATGTAAGAAGTTATGTTAAGTAACTTACAAGTTTTCATTAGCAGACTTCAGTGGCACTGATGAAAATGTTCAGATCAGATATAGGAAGGAAGCATACTGAAATGGAAAAAAAAGTCAGCCAGATCAGGAGTCAAATTTATAAAGAAAACTTCCTTTCCCCTCCCCCGCTCTCCGTTTCTGCCTCCACTGTCTTTTACTCTCTCTCTTTCTCTCTCTCTCTCTCACACACACACACACACACACACACACACAGCCAGACAATTTGAATTGTCAACTTCTTTAAATATTTTAATAACTTACAAAATAAAACCATGTTAATGTATGATCACTATAAAGATTTAGAAAATAAAGATAATCTAAAAGGAAATAAAATGAAATAAAAATCAAGCTAAAATACTATTCAGAAATAGCATTATTAATATTTACACATATATACTTCTAGTTGCCTATACACATATATGGGATTTTATTGTTAATAAAATTTTGCACACACATGTTATTTGTAAAGAAAACAATAGATGTGTTTTACAGGTTGATCAAAATATGCATTGCCATTATCAATAATATATATTTAATTGCATGACTACATCATACAATTCTGTTTTTTAATTTTTTTTTATTTCAGCATATTATGGGGTACAGATGTTTAGGGTAAGGTTACGTATATTGCCTTTGCCTCACCCGAGTCAGAGCTTCGAGCGTGTCTAACCCCCAGACAGTGCGCACCGCACCCATTAGGTGTGTATATACCCATCCCTTCCTCTCCTCTCCCATCTGCTCGACACCTAATGAATGTTATTACTATATGTGAATTTAAGTGTCAATCAGTTAAAACCAATTTGATGATGAGTACATATGGTACTTGTTTTTGCATTCTTGGGATACTTCACTTAGCAGAATGCATTCCAGCTCTATCCAAGATAATACAAGAGGTGCTATATCACCATTGTTTTTTGTGGCTGAGTAGAACTCCACGGTATACATATACCACATTTTATTAATCCACTCATGTAATGATGGACTCTTGGGTTGTTTCCACATTTTTGCAATTGTGAATTGTGCTGCTATAAACATTCTAGTACAGATGTCTTTTTTATAGAATGTCTTTTGTTCTTTTGGGTAGATGCCCAGTAATGGGATTGCTGGATCAAATGGTAGATTCACTTGTAGTTTTTTAAGGTAGCTTCATATTATTTTCCACAGAGGTTGTACTAGTTTGCAGTCCCACTAGCAATGCATGAATGTTTCTATCTCTCTACAACCATGTCAATATTTGTTGTTTTGAGATTTTTTGATAAAGGCCATTTTCACCAGAGTTAAGTAATAGCTCATTGTGGTTTTGATTTGCATTTCCCTGATGACTACAGATATTGAACATTTTTTCATATGTTTGTTGGCCATTAATCTATCTTCTTTTGAAAAGTTTCTGCTCATGTTCTTTGCCCACTTTTTCACAGGGTTGTTTGATTTTTTTTCTTGCTGATTTTCCTGAGTTCTATATAGATTCTGGTTTTCAGCTCTTTATCGGATGTGTAACATGCCAATATTTTTTCCATTCTGTAGGTTGTCTGTTTGCTCTCGTGATAGTTTCCTTGGCTGTGCAGAAGCTTTTTAATTTGATCAAGTCCAATTTATTTATTTTTGTTGTTGCTGTGATTGCCTTTGGGGACTTCATAAATTCTTTGTCTAGGCCAATGTCTATAAGAGTTTTTCCAACATTTTCTTGTAGAGTTCTTAGAGTTTCATGCCTTAGGTTTAAGTCTGTTATCCATCGCGAGTTGATTTTTGTGAGAGGTGAAAGGTGTGGATTCTGTTTCAGTCTTCTCCATGTGGCTATCCAATTTTCCCAGCACCATTTATTGAATAAGGATTCTTTTCCGCAGTGTATGTCTTTGTCTGCTTTGTCAAAGATTAGATGGCTATATGAGGATGGTTTTATATCTGGGTTCTCAATTCTGTTCCATTGGTCTATCTCTCTGTTCTTGTGCCAGTTTCATGCTGTTTTAGTTGCTATAGCCTTGTAGTATATCTTGAAGTCTGGTAAATTGATGCCTCCCAATTTGTTCTTTTTGCTTAAGATTGCTTTTGCTATACGGGGTCTTCTCTGGATTCATATGAAGAGTAGAATTATTCTAGAAATAATAATTCTACACATCACACAATTCTTAATTTCTTAAATTTTTGACATCAATGTTGCCTTCAGTCTTACAATACTATTAGCAATTCTGTATTTAATATTTGTGCATACATTTTATAATCCATTATTATGTTTTCATAGGAAATTCCTAAAATAAGAATTGAATTGTTAAAGAGTTTTCATATTTTTAAAGCCTTCATACCTGTTTTATTTTCACCCAAAAAGAATTTATCAAATTAGGCCAGGCCCAGTGGCTCATGCCTGTAATCCCAACACTTTAGGAGGCCAAGGCAGGAGGATTGCTTGAGGCCAGGAGTTCAAGACCAACCTAGGCAACATAGTGAGAACCTATTTCTGATACACAATTATCTGGACATGGTGGCACCTGTAGTCTTAGCTATTCTGGAGGCTGAGGTGGAGGATCACTTTGAGCCCAGGAGTTCAAGATTGCACTGAAGTACGATGACAGCACTGCACTCCAACCTGGGCAACAGAGTGACACCCTATCTCTAAGAAAAAGAGAAAAAAAAGAATTTACCAAGTTTATTTACATTTAATACTGCTGGTATACATTCATAACAACATATGATATTCCTTGTAATATTTTAATTTATGAGAGAAAAGTGTATTATTATTTTAATTTATAATTTTGAAGAGTAAAAATATAATGTATTTCTCCTTTTTATTATTGTTTTTGTGAATGTTCATTTTTCTATTAAGATAATGTTTTCATTATAAATTTATGTATGAAAAATACTATGTCATTACTCATGGAAAATATGAGTAATACCACACATCAAATAAAAATTGGAAAATAAACATAAGCAAAACATAAGAATGAATATGAAAGTATGGATGATTAAAAAGTCAAGCATGTATGATCTCTGAACAACGAAATGTTTGGGTGAAGATTTATCTGTTTAATAACTGGATATAACTTTCTTCTTAGAAAGTTACAAAACAAAAAAGGAAAAAAATATGTGTGATCTGTTCAGCGTAATCTTTCGGTGAAAATTCCTCTATTTCGAAAATAAAAATAGAAACAAAAATAAGAAGAAATGACACTCTTATAAAGCAATCCAGGACGGGCACAGTGGCTCACACCTGTAATCTTAGCACTCTGGGAGACTGAGGCGGGTGGATCGCTCAAGGTCAGTAGTTCGAGACCAGCCTGAGCAAGAGAGAGACCCCATCTCTACTTAAAAATAGAAAGAAACGATCTAGACAACTAAAAATATATATATATAAAAATTAGCCAGGCATGGTGGCACATGTCTGTAGTTCCAGCTACTCGGGAGGCTGAAGCAGAAGGATCGCTTGAGCCCAGGAGTCTGAGGTTGCTGTGAGCTAGGCTGACACCACAGCACTCTAGCCCGGGCAACAGAGCAAGACTTTGTCTCAAAAAAAAAAAAAAATCCATACAATTTGACATTGAAAATCATTTTATGTTAAAAACCTGAAATATTCTGAAATAAATACTTGGGAAATATAAATGTAAAATTTAATATTAATTAAACATGGTTAACCAAAAAAGATTGCAAAGAAAACTTGTGGAAATATAAAGAGACAATTGATTCTAAAATTACAAAAAACAAACAAACATATTTTTCTACCCTAACAGTAAACAGAAATTTTTATAATAAAATACTCTTTGTATCATATTAACTAAGTTGATATAGCAAGATTATTATAGTAACAGTGATGATTATAATGATAATCACCATCATTGATAGTGTAGAGTAAAATAAACACAGTCATGTAGAAAAATGGGTTGGTTTGCAAAAGGAAAACATGCCAAACAAGCATATGAGAAGATGCTCAACATCACTAATCATTAGGGAAATGCTAATCAAAACAACAATATATCCACTAGAATGGCTATTGTTTTAAAAATCCCAGAAAATAACAAGTATTGACAAGGATGTGGAGAAATTGGATCTCTTGTGCACAACTGGTAGGAATGTAAAATGATACAGCAGATACAGAAAACAGTATATGGATTCCTCAAAAAATTAAAAGAAGAATTACCGCATGACCATCAATTCCACTTCCTGATATATATCGAAAAGAATTGAAAGAAGAATCTCACAGAGATATTTGCACACCCATGCTTATAGCAGCACTATTTACAGCAGCCAGTGGTAGAAGCAACCCAAGTGTCCGTCAGTGAATGAATGGACAAACAAAATGCGGAATATACATATGATGGAATATTATACAGTCTTAATAAGGAAGGGAATTCTGACACATGCTATAACATGGATGAAGTCTGAGGGCATTATGCTAAGTACAATAAGTCAATCACAAAAAGACAAATACAAATGATTCTACTTATAAGAAGTACTTACAGTAGTCAAATTCATAGAAACAGAAAGTAGAATGGTTATTGCCAGAAGCTGGAGGGGGAGGGGAAGGAATGGAGAATTATTGTTTAATGGGTACAGAGTTTCAGTTTTAAAGATCAAAAATTATGGAAATTGGTTACATGACTATGCAGGTATACCTAACACTATTGAACAGTACAATTATTCATGGTTAAGCTGGTAAATTTTATGTCAAATGTGTTTTACCGCAATAAAAATAATTTATTGATTGATTTTTAATTAAAATTTTTATTTTTAATTATTATAGGTATAAAATTGTATATATTTTCAGGGTACATGTGCTGTTTTGATACAGACATACAATGGAATTAATCAAATCAGGGTAATTGAGGTATCCATCACCTCAGGTATTTATTATTTCTTTGTGTTAGGAACATTCCAATTCCACTTCAAGTATACCCTAACTTATTGCTGATTATAGTCACTCTGTTGTGCTATCAAATATTGTTCATTTTATCTAACTATGTAACCATACTTTTGCATCCATTATCCATCCCCATTTTATCCCCTCCCCTCTACCCTTCCCAGGCTCCAGTAACCATCATTCTATTCTCTGTCTCCATGAGAATTGTTGTTTTTAATATAATTTTTAGACTTAAAAATAAACCCCAAAATAACAATCCCCCAAAATACAGAAAATCAAAAAATATATATGTTCATTGATGCCATAAATATTCTTTTAATTAATATTAGAGATGTCTATAAAGAAGTTTATACATCTAATTATTTAAGATTTTTAAAACTTGAAGCAACCAGAATAGAATAGAATAAGGTATGTCAATTAGATGAAATCCTCATTAAAAACTTTATTTTAGACTACAATGTCAGGGTAATGGCTTATTCTGACTATGACAGGATAGCTATTATCAGAATCACATTTCTGCCATAAACAACTATAATAGGTTGACAAAATATAAAAAGCAACTCTTTGCAGATGCTGCATCTCAACCAATGCCAGCTTATGATGTTTCCCTGAGTGCATTTACCAAATGAGGGCATGGGAATCTAATTCGAATTGAAAAACAGTGATTTTACTGAGTAGAGGAAACTGACATGAGAGCTAGGAGCTGCCAAAACACCAGGCATTTGGGGGAAAGTGTCAGGAAGGAAGAAAAGACAAATAAGATACCCCCAAAGTCTATGTCAATATTGACAACTGGTCCTTGCCCAACTCCATAGATCAGTGGTCCCCAACCTTTTTGGCACCAGGAATCATTTTCATGGAAGACAACTTTTCCATGGATCAGAGTGTGGGGGTGAGGGTGGTTTCAGGATGATTCAAGCACATTACATTTATTGTGTACTTTATTTCTATTATTATTACATTGTAATATATAATGAAATAATTATACCACTCACCATAATACATAATCAGTGGGAGCCCTGAGCTTGTTTTCCTAGAACAAGATGGTCCCATCTGGAGATGATGGGAGACAGTGACTGATCTGACAGGAGGCAGAGTTCAAGTGGTGATGTGAGTGATGGAGAGGTGCTGTAAATACAGATGAAGCTTTGCTTGCTTGCCTGCTGCTCACCTGCTGCTGTGCAACCCTGTCCCTAACAGGCCATGGACCAGTGCCAGTCTGCCGCCCAGGGATTGGGGACTGTAGCCATAGATCAACATGGCAAGATTCCAGAGAGCCTAGCAAAGAATAGTTCTTGATATGCTGGAGATTAGAAAAGAAATTCTTCCCTGTATAATATGGGGAGACCTGGTTTGAAGTTTCAGTTCAGAATAAAGAGACTTTGGTTAACCCTCTAGACTTTCAGTTGATCCCAATAATATGACACCTTAGGATTACAGAATATGTTTAGGTATAAGGGCAAAACTGAAATAGATTTGTCTAACAAAGCTGAAAAGCAAACTTCAACACAATCAAGGTGCTCTATTAATGATTTTATTAATTGAATGCCAGAAAACACTTTAATAGATTTTAGAAAGTCATAACATAATAAAGATTCTTAAATAATGTTTTTTGCAGCAACTTGGGTAGAACTGGAGGCCATTATTCTAAGTGAAGTAACCCAGGAACAAAGAACCAAATCCCACATGTTCTCACTTGTAAGTGGGAGCGAAGCAATAGGTATGCATGGTCATACAGAGTGACCTAACAGACACCAGAGACTCAGAAGGTGGAGGTTGGGAAGAGGGTGTGGAGTGAAGGTGCTAGACATGTTAAAAGCCTGGACTTTTCCACTATGCAATTCAACCATTAACCAAAACCACTTATACTCCTTAAATCTATTTAAATTTTAAAAAGGGAAAAAACGATTCTTAGAACATATTTTTCAAAATATTCAATAAACAATAAAAAATAGTCATGCAGAGAAGCAGGAAAAAGATTTATCATCAAATGAAAAAATAATCAGTAGACACTGACTCACAGATGATAAACATATTAGAGTTAGTTGACAAGTACTTTGAAATAACTATAATTAAAATTGCATGCTCAGGCCTTTGTCACAGAAAAACAAAAAATTATGTTCGCTCAAAAACTATACAAAATTTTTCAGAGCAGTTTTATTTTAATAGCAAAAACTAAAACAAACCTGTAAACAACCAAAAAAAAAAAAAAAAACTCTTTCTATAAGTGAATGGTTAGACAAAGCATTGTACATCTTTATGTTGGAATACTGCTCGATAGTAAAAATGAATTAACTGGAACTTCTTATTTTGGCACCAACATGTGTAGGACTTGTAAGTCATCACTCCAGCTCTTTCAACACGAAAATGCTAGACACACTGCACTGTACAGTGGAGCTGTATAGGACCAGAGTTTTTGTGTGATATAGAAGTTGTCAGTATCAATTCAAAGTAGAATGTTATAAATATAGAAAGTTAATTGTAATGTTCATGCTAACCACTAAGAAAATACGTAAAAAATATAGACAAAAAGAAATGAGAAAAAAATCGGAATGTAACACTGTAAAAATACTAAACACACACAAAAACAATAATACAGGAAACAATGGGCTAAAATAAGTATAAGATTCAGAAAACAAATATCAAATGGCAGAAATCTCTTCTTACCGGTATTTACTTTACATATAAATGGATTAAATTTTCCAATCAAAAGGCAGTGATTGGCAGAATAGATTAAAAAAAAAAAACTTGATCTACTTATTTACTTATTGTCTACTGAGATTCACTTTAAATGTAAAAACATCCGTTGATTGAAAGTTAAAGAATGGGAAAAGATAGTCAATGTAAATAGTAATGAGAGGAGAGTTAGTGAGGCTGGCAGTCTAAAAAAAAAGAACGTCTTTAGTTTAAAAGCTGTTATAAGAGATAAAAAAATTGATATTAATAAAGATGTCAATTCATAAAGAAGATATAAAAATTGTAAATATATATTTTAAATAGTATATTTTATATAAAAATATTTTCATAACTTCATACGTATCAAACAACAAAACCCCAAAATATAAGAAGCAAACACTGACAGATTTGAGAGGAGAAATAGACAGTTTTACCAAAATAGTTGGTCACTTCGAGACTACACTATCAATAATGGGTAAACACCCAGGACAGAAGATCAATATGAAACAGACATCTTAACAACACCATAAACCAACTAGAACTAACAGACATGCATAGAATACGCCACAAAACAACAGCAGAATAAATATTATTCTCAAGTGCACATGAAACATTCTCCAGGATAGACTATATGTTAGCCCACAAAATAAGTCTCAGTAAATTTTAAAGACTGAAATTATATAACATATCTTCCTTGTCCACAATTAAATAAAGCTAAAAATCAATGACAGAAGAAAAATGGCAAAAATCACAAATAAGTGTAAATTAAACAACACACTCCTGAATGACCATAACAAGAGAGAATAGGAGATACATAGAAATCCCAGGGGAAATGAGAAACTACATATAGGTGAATGAAAATGAAAATATGGCACGCCAAAACTTATAAAGTGCCGCAAAGGAAGTATTCAGAAAAAAATTTATAGCAGAAAATGTCTA
>CAUYSK010076026.1:0-15343 GCA_963575035.1 Avahi laniger
CTTCTGTGGAAAAGAATTTGGAGATACCTCAGAGAGTTAAAAATAGAAATACCATTCGATCCAGCAATAGCACTATTAGGCATCTACCCAAAAGAGCACAAAACATTCTATGATAAAGACATCTGCACCCGAATGTTTATGACAGCACAATTCACTATTGCAAGGATGTGGAAACAACCCAAGTGCCTGTTAACCCATGAGTGGATAATTAAAATTTGGTATATGTTTACAATGGAATATTACTCAATCATAAGAAATGACAGTGATCTAGAACCTCTTATACTTTCCTGGATTAAACTTAAGCCCATTATCCAAAGTGAGGCACCCCAAAAGCAGAAGAATGGGCTCCACTTGTATTCGCCATCAGGTTGGTACTAACTGATCAACACTAGGGTGATCACATGGCAGAAACACTCTCCATTGATTAGGGGGGTGGGGGGGTAAACCCGCAACTAAAGGACACGGGGAGCACTGTAGGGGGGAAGGGCACGCCTTTAACCCGCACTTGGGTGAGGCAAAGCCATAAAGTGTTACCGTAATATTTGTACCCTCACAATACCCTGAAATAAAAAAAGAAAAAAGAAAGAAAAAAAACATGCCTCCTTACCATGGTTTCCCAGGCGTGCTGTGATCTGACTCTCCCCTCCCCGACCCGTATAGACGTGCCTGTCCTACTCCTCGATTTGCTGCCTTAAGTTCCAAACGTATTAACCACTTGCAGGTGCCCGGATTTGCCATTGTCTCTCATGCCTCTAGGCCTTTGAACGAGTTGTTCCCCAGCCAGAAATACCTTTCTTCCTATCTTCACCTACTGATCCTCAAAAGAGCTAATGGATTGTCTCATTTAGAAAAATTCCCTGACCTTACTCCCCCATCTAGACTCCCTCAACCGAGCTAGAAGCTTTTAGGTTTTCCCAAAGCATCTTGTGTTTTTGCTCACATATTTCATACATCCTCTCTCTCTTTCTCCCCCTCCCCCACACACCATGCTCATCTATCCTTTGCATTGCAATTGTCTATCTACTTGTTTGTCCCTCTATTAGATTGTGAATTTCTTGAGGTCAAGGACTGCCTTGTATCTCTGTATCTTCAACACCTAACCCAGTACTCAACACATAGGAGCTCAGCAAATGTTTGTTAAGTGAAAGAAAGGTCTCCAGGGCTGAGCCCTTCACAGACCACAGGGGAAGGTTTGGAATGAGAATTCAGAGCTACGCACCTAATGATGCAGGAATTACGGCCCTGTAATATTTAGTGGAAAATTTTCAACAAGAGCTTCTTTGGTTTCCAATTAGAGGAATTATATTAATGAGCTACCTTGCAAAATCACTGATAATCATGTTCCAAATTTACCCCACTGGGTCTCATTTCGATGTAGGGGATAACAGAAACACTCTGGTAATGAAGACAATTTCTGGCTGCAATTAGCACGTGCTACCCTTATTGCACACTGAGGATATCCTATCAGCCGGACACAAAGAGCCAGCTCAGCAAACCACAGCTTTGGGGCTTTTCCAAGTCCTCTGTTACCTTTTCCATTGCACCTTTGCTAAGTTTTCCCACTCACAGACTCGCTATTTATTTAGTCCACTGATCATCTTTACGGTACTGACATTAATGTCACAGATTGATTCTTTGACTCCATCTCAACTAATATTCATTGAATGAACCCGGTATCTGGGAATATAGGAATAGAGTCACATGGAGGCAAACCCTCCATGACCTCAAACCCTCCCTGACATGAGTTCCAGGTGCCTGGCTCTGCTTCCACGTAGCTATGGGAGCATCATTCCCTACACAGTGGCTGGCTGGTACCTGCCTTGGTCAAAGTGCCAGGGACTTGATCTCAGCTCCCTCATCACCCATGGAGCATGTGGACCAAGCAAATGCAGAGGTGGGGTCCACACACCCTCAAAGATGTAGAGAAACCAGACGAGAGCAAGGGAAAGTGATGCAAAACAGAAGAGACAGGCAAAGGAGTTGAAGCAATGAAAAGGAAAAGAGAGAAGAGAAGTGGCTTTCGATTGAAAGTTGCAAAGAGAAGTCTTGAACACTGTGGCCTCATGTGTCACTTAGAGACATCCACTTGAGAAGATACATCAGTCAGGATTCTTTGGGAAATAAAATGATCCCTGTTCAAATTGGCTTAAGCAGAAAGGAAGAACTTATTGGACCGTGTAATGGAAAGGTCCAAGTTCTCCCTTCAGATCTGCCTAGATTCAGGGGTCTAAATAATATCATTTAGATGCAAATCTAATCCTTCCCTCCCTCTCTGGGACATGATTTCCCCTGTGTTGCTTCATTCTGGTGAGTCACAGCAGATCCAGGTCTACAATCTCCCAGTTTAGCAACCTCAACAGAAGAAAAGCATTTCTTGCCCAATATTTCAACCAATATCCACAAGTCTGAAACTTATTGGTCCAGTATGGCTTGTGTGCCCAGACCTGAACCGATTCCTGTAGCTGTGGGGATATAGTCTTGCCCTGGCCATATCTGGGGTGAGTGGATGACAGTTAAAAGTCAACCTCTCCTCTTTATAACTACCTCCACCCCAAAACCCTCTGAGGATAGGGGAACTGTATTTCCTCAAAGAGAAAAATATTGCCAGGAAGGAAAAGAGGTCATGCAAAAACCAACTAGTATTTAATCAGAGAGCAATAATAATTGCTAATATTACTCTAAATCCAATTCCTACCACTATGTAAAATTTCTCATATATTATTTCACTTAATTCTCATGACAGCCAGATGAAATAGACATCAGTTGTGCCCATTTTATAGATAAGGAAATTGAGGCTAAGTGAAATGAAATTGTTTTCAAGATCACATGGATTCAAAGCTGTATCTGTCTGATCTCAGAGCTCATGTTCCTTCCTCCAGATCATACCTCCTTTCTCACCAGTGACCTGCATCTTCTACCTTTCTGTCCCTCAGTATTCTCACTTGTAAAACGGAGTTCATAGTGTCTTCCTCACTGGGTTATTGTGAGTATTAAAAGATAAGTGCTCAATAAATATTAGCTATTACTATTGATGGTAGCTTGCTCCTGGGTGTGTCCCTGGGAAGCTATTCAAGGAGGGCAGTCTGATAAAGCACCCCCAATTGTCTCTCACCGTGGCAGTTCCAGAGAGGGGTGGGGGACGGCTCTTGCAGACAGATTCCAGGTCTTGTCCTATGCAGAGCTTCCATGATTAAAGGATTCTGTGGAAGCACTCAGCTCATGGGATTCTGAGAATTCCAGCTCTCGCTTCTAAAAGACCCTTTGTCCACCTTGGAGAGGGGAGCCACTTGGACACAGAGGAGGGCCGGAGGGGCTAGGAGGCCCCCAGTTGTCCGGGGAAGTACTGGACTCCATTCCCATTCTTCCACTCCCTCCTGCTTGCCCACCAGGGAGCAGCTGGCTGTGCCGGAGATTGGCGCATTCCCTCCGCAGCTGGCAAGCCGAAGCGGATATTGATGGTCGCAGGCAAATGTGAAATGGATGTGAAGTGTTTTGCACTTCAGTGGAATAACAGGTGTTATTTCTCCATGGACAGCAGAGGACGGAGCTGATGCTTCTCTTCGGTGGGATGCAGGGAGGTGGAGAAAGCCACTTCACCTGCGCCAGTGGTGATTTCTGGGTACCGACTGTTTGCCTGGTGCTTTACTCATGGTATCTCATATAATCCTTTCCACACACAACCCTCTGGGAAAGATATGGTCATCCCTAAGTTTATGGATGAAGGATTCAAGGTGCCACAGAGAGACTGTGTATCAGGGTGGGACTTCAGCACAGATATGTCTGATGCTGAGGACTTGGCGATTTCCACCTCCTCGCCTGGGCTTTGGGAAGGCATTTGTTTTTCTCAGAGCATGGGCTCTGGAGCTAGACCAGAGATCAGCAAACTTCTGTCAAGGGCCAGATAGTAAATATTTTAGGCATTGCAGGCGGGCTATAGGGTCTCTTTTCCAACTGCTCATCTCTGCCATTGTAGCACAAAAGTAGCCACAGACAATAAGTAAACAGTCATGGCAGGGTTTCAAGAAACTTCATTTACAAAAACCAGCAGCCAGCTGGTATGCAATAATTACTTGACCCTTGAAGTAAATCTCCTGGCTTTAACTCCTGCCTTTTCCAGTTACCAGCTATGTGACCTTATTTAACTCCCCTGTGCCTCAGTTTTCTCATCTGTAAAATGGGAATCATAATACCTCATGATACTCACGGTAGTTGTAATACCTCATGAAATGTTTATGAGGATTAAATGAATTGACGCATGAAGAGCTCTTATGCCAGTGTCTGCCACGATGCCTGCTGGCATTATTATTAGCACCATCGACATGTCTCAGCATCACTGAAAGGGCCTGAGGCTGTAAGGTGGGGGTAATGGTAATACCTACTTCACAGAGTTGTTGTGGGAATGATGTGAGAAAATGCATGCAAAATGCCACTGTGCTAAGCATTTAGTAAGTGCTTAGCAACTCTGCAGGTGAAGCCCCAAACTCTTAGCAGCTTTCCTTTCCTACTTCCACAAGCCTCTTCCTAGAATGAAAAGGAGAAGAAAAGCCCCAGTCACATGCCCTGAGGCTGGTAGTTGGAAAGACAGACAGGTGGGGAAGATTAAAGGAAGCTCAGTCAAGGAGCCGAAATTCAGGGCTGTGTGGGAGAGATGTCATAAGGCTCAAGTCTGGGGAGGGTCGTCTCCAACAGGAGTTGGGCTTGGGGGGCTTGGAAGGGGACTGCAGTGACTATTTCCTATGGAGACAGTCACCACTAACTGCCTCTGGGATCACAACAGGGGAGGAAGGAAGCTCCACCAGCCTACACTGCCCTGCCCTGTCCCCGGAGGAACCATCCTTACTGCAAATCCTCACCCGGTTTCCCAGCAGATGACTGACACACACCCCGTGTATTTCAAGGAGTTAGTTAGTTAACATCGACGTAAGTTAGAGATATTCTCTGTACACCCAGGTTTATGGCTTCCTACTAGCCTGCCTCTGAGTTTGATGGAAGAAGGCAAGCAGGGGGTGAATTTAGCGTTCTCTGCAACGGGGAGCTGCCACGATGTCTGTGCGTGAGTCTAAGCTGTAATGGAGGTGGAAGATTCCAGGCAGAGGCTGAGCTGGGGCTGTAGAGCCAGAGATTATAGTTCAAGTCCTGGCTCAGCTGCCAGCCCTCTGGGTGACCTTGGGAAGCTTACTGTGTTAGCACATCAGTTTCTTCAGCTGTAACATAGGAAGCCTAACAGGACCAGGGAGAGAGTAACAGATGTCCCCGACAAGAAACCTGCCATGTAGGATGCTGTTGTCATGATGAGGAAGATTGCTGGATCTCAGGATATGGGGTCAGATGGACCTGGGCTTGAATTCCACTTGAGCTTGGGCATGACCCTTAGCCCATCTGAACTTCACAGCCCTCATCTGTAAAGCAGGTAAAATCACTGAGGATGGTGTAATATCTAAAGCACTTAGTTCAAAACCTGGCACACTGTAAGGAAAAAGAAGTGATAGTCATTCTTTTCTTTATCATTATAGCCCTGACTGGGGCAGGCCCCAGATGTAACCAGAGTGAGCGGCAGGACGTGGGTGACCTGCCTGAGGTCTGGCTGGCATGCAAGGGTGCATCAGTGACCCAGGAGCAGGAGGCTGCCCCTGACTTCCGGCCCAGGCTTGAGTCTGACCTCGTGGTTTTAGTCTGACCCTTGGCTTTTGAAAACTTCCTTCCCAGAAGAGCTTGTGAGGATATGGCAGGGACCAGCCCAGAAGGCTCCTGCTGGGGGCCAGGGCTCCAAGTCTTGAGCTCAAACGAGAGAATCAGTGCAGCGTTGGTGTCAGGGTTGGGGTTTAGCTTTCGTGTCTCATGGGCCTCCTGGAAGCTCAGTTTCTCTCTCTGTTTAAAAATAATGGTGCCAATACCTATTTGGGAAAGATTTTTTCTAGCACTTAGCATGTGCCAGGTACTGTTGCAAATGCTTTAAACACACTGAATCATTTCATTCTTAAAACAGCACTAGGAAATAGGAAATATTATAACACCTATTAGTTTCCTGTGGATATTGTAACAAATTACCAAAAGCTTGGTGGTTTAAAACAACAGAAATGTATCTTCTCAAAGTTCTGGAGGCCAGAAGTCTGAAATCAAGGTACAGCAGGGCCGTGCTCCCTCCAGAGGCTCCAGATGCAAATCCCTTCTTTGCCTCCGCCGTTTTCCTGTGGCTGCCAGCATCCCTTGGCTTGTGGCTGCATCACTCCAGTCGCTGCTTCCATTATTAATGTCACCTTGCCTCCTCTTCTTCCTGTGTCTGTGTCAAATATCTCTCTGCCTTTCTCATAAGGACACTGATGGTGGCCTTTAGGGCCCACCCAGATAATCCAGAATAATCTCTTTATCTCAAGATCCTTAATTTAACCACGTCTGCAAAACCTTTATCACAGGAGGCAACATTCGAAGGTTCTAGGGGTGAAGTCTTGCTCTGTTTGGGAGCCACGACTCAGCCCAGCCTGTTTTACAGATCGCATGGAAGGTCGGTGACTGGTTCAGAGTCTATGCCCTTACCCACGATGCTCTGTTGCTGCCTCTAGGCTGCCGCTCAGGTGGTTTTAAGGATTTAATGAGACAATGCATGGAAGGCACTTAGCGTGGTTGGGAGGGGAGTCAGGGATGGGTGAGGGTTTGGAGGAGGCTCAGAGAGGCCTGTCGTGCACAGTGACCTGGTAATGAGGAAACAAGTGCCTTTGAGGCTCTGCCAGAAAATCCCCACGGTCAAGTCCAGACCACGTCTAAATGATGTGCACTGCTGATCCCTTGCTCTCCGATGCCGTCAGAACAAATGGGTTTTTGCTCATCGGAAAGCCAAACCAGCAAAGTTGCAAGACGTAACTCACTCCTCCTCCTGATGTCTTGCCCTGGTTGGTCCCTGCTCTGGCCTCCAAGCTCCTTAGCCTTTGACTGAGAGGAAATGACTTCAGTCATGGGCGCTAATCCCTGTATTAATAAATGAGACTGGTGCCTTGGCACAGGAAATCTCTTTTGCCCTCTTAATCCATTTCACCATATGCTCTGCAGGCCCTGCGACCTGGTGTCCTTAGCAGAGAGTGTTGTCCTTTTGATGTAATTTTGTGACAATGTCTGTGATGAGTAAGACTCACCGCACCCCAGGCAGCCTTGGGCTCCCTAAGGTCACACACAAACCAAAGGCTTTTGGGGTCCTTGGCTTCCGGGCCAGGTGTTTTTCTCACGTTAATGCATAACATTTCAGAAGAGGGATTTTCTGTTCTGCTCCTCCAACCTCCCAGGGAGGATCACGTGCTTCAGACCCGTAGGGGCAGCAGGTTCATACCCGGGTTGCGGAGCTCCCTAGGACTGGCACTTGCGAATATCTGGACCCATAACATTCTTCGGATCTTAGCACCTCCTAGAGACAATGGGTATGAGTGGACAGACTGAGGCAGGAACGTAACTGTTCTAGTAAAAGGGCCTGGCTCAGCCCCAGTGCACACCCGCTAGCCTAAATAGGAACCCGGGGCACTTGATTATAGCTTGCATGCCAACATCTTTCTGTACAAGTGTATTTCCTCCCCACTGGCCAGTATGAGTATGAATCTCCTCTCAGATATTTTACAGGGAACGTATGGGTGATAGCATTTCGTCTACAGAATCCATTGTGCTGGACATTGCTAGATATTTCCTTAAAACCAACATGAACTCTTATGCACTGAGGTGGGGCTGCTGCCAGGCCAAGACACGCCTTACACATCCAGTGTGTCATGGGACACACTACTGTCTTGAACAAGCAGGGGAGCAACCAACAGTCTTGGTTAAAACAAAAAGTACCTGCGACGTGAAGTCTGCCACCTGCGCTGTTACGGAAGTTCGTTAATGGCTCATTCTCAGGCTAATAAGATCACCAACAAGTAGCCCATCAGAACAAGTCAGCGCCAGGATGTGAACGGCACCAGCCACATCGAAAGAGAGGCAATAGAGCCGAGTGGCTCAAAGTCAGGCAGGTTTGGGTTCAAATCCTCACTCAGCCACTTCTTAGTTCTGTGACCTTGAGTAAGACTCTTAATTCTCTGCATCTTACTTTCTTAATCTGTGAAATGGAGATATTGACCGTTCCTTCCTCATAGGCCGGTTGTGAGGTTGACATGACTTTTTTTTTTTTCCTAATTTGATTCCTTTGTTTTAGGTATTTTGAAAATACATGTTATTATGTATATCCAAGTTATGATAGAAAGTAGACTCTCAATACGTGGTAGGTGCACACAGGGAGAAGAACCCACAGGGGCTTTGCCTTTTGTGCGCACCTCCGGAGAGCTGCGCGGAGGCCGTCTGCGGGTTCTCTGAGCTGCTCACGCATCAGAGAGGGGACGTTCCCATGCAGGTGACTACTCTTGTTTGTTCGAGATGGTTGCTGTGTGTCCCGCGATGCACTCTGTATGGAAAGCCTGTCTTGGCTTCGGAGAAGCCCCACCTTGGTTAATAAGAATCCAACTTACCTGGACCCTCAATGAATGGGAATGGTAGGCGTCAGGGGTCTCCTGTTATGTGCCTTCCTGTCTACATCTTAGACTCTCGACTTAGACCTGCATGATGGTGACAGGGACTCCGAGTGGCAGGCTGGGCCCCTACAGGACCCTCACACATCACAATGAGATCAAAAGCAATGTGGTCTATGGGCAGGGGCCCAGGCCTTGGGTTCAGACTCGCGCGGGTTTGAATCCCAGTTCAGCCACCCACTGCCTGAATGAACTCAGCAAGGTATTTCGTTTCTCAGAAACTCCATCTCACAGAAAGAAAGAGAGCGTCAGAGAAGTTAGGATACTTGTTTAAAGTCATACAGCTGGCAAGCCCAGAAATTTAATGTAACCCCAGGACTGTCTGACTCCAAAACCCAGTCTCTTGCTCCTATGCTAGGCTGTCGATGCCTGATGTCCTATTAAAACTACCGTCTCAAAATGTAGGCTTTATTTTTGTTCATGTGTGATGAGACCAACAGATCCTCAGTGACTGCCATTGAAAAGATAGTTTGTTACCCACCGTTCCCAAGAGGAGGGGCCACTCTGTGCCACGCGGGGCTGTATGTGGAAGTACCAGGGTTGTTCAGGAGACAGAACAGGCAGGAAGAAAGCCTTTATTATGGTTTCTGCAGGAAGGAACGGGTGAGGCAGGGTGAGTGGGTTTAGGATTGAGAATAATTTCAGCAGACTCTGGGACGCAGGAGTTGTTCCGAGTTGTCTGGTACCTGGCCCAAGGGTGATTAGAACAGAGGAGTATTGGCCTGGAGTGTAAGAGGCTGGTCAAGCAGGTGTTTGAGGGGTACGGGTTCTGAGCTGGTTGGTTAGCGTAGGAAAGGCATGCTTGCAAGAGACAAGTTTGCTGTCCCTAGGAATTAGCTAGCCCTGCGGGGAGCAGTGGCTCTCAGGTCAGCAGGGCTCCAAAATATCATAAAATACAGAAAATAAAAGACTTGAGTAATACAACTGTCCTTGTTGAACTTTCTGAGCCACACAGCCATTCTTATACCCATGGGATGTTCAGATGAGTTTGCATAATTTATGCCTACTTGTTATACAACCAAATAACTATGAAGTACAATGAGATGGCTTTAGCTGCCAAATAATCATCTTCAGAAGCTATCACAAGTACAAAATAAACACACACCAAAAAAACCCAATAGCTTTACTACAGATCAATAAAAATCAATAAAATAAAATTAGAATAAAATTCTGATCACAATGAAAATGCAAAATGCCTAGAAATAAACTTAATGAGAAATGCATATATGTTATGTTGTGTGAAATTATAAATCTTTATTGGAGTATGCAAGAGATAAATAAGTGGAAACCATGTTTTCAGTAATGGATAAATGCCAATTTATCCCAAATTAAATAAATATTATGCAATATTAATTAAAATATTAGCAGGTTTTTTTTATTACTTGATAAGACACTAAAATTTATCTGGAAGATTTGACGTCTGAAAGTATTCACAGATTTTCTGCGGAAAGAAGAGCAATAAAAGGATTTATTCTACCTGACTAAGAAGGTAGAATCTACCGGACACAAATATAAAAGTAGTTTTAATAAGTGTGGCATTTCAAATTGGTGAGAAGGGTGAATCATACATTAAAAGGTGTTCCATATATGAATTAACCATGTAGGAAAAAAATAAAGTTATATCCCTATCTCATACCTTATATTAAAATAAATTTCATATTACTTAAATACTTAAATAAAAAGTAAACAAATAAATACAGAATTTCTGCAAAAATATTTAAGTGAAGATTCCAGTCTCTTGGGATACAGGGAGGCCTTTTGAAGTTTGAAATCAAAGTCAGAAATCACCAAGGGAAAATTGATGGATTTTATTACATAAAACATAAAATCTGCACAGTAAAGGAAAACAAAGGACAAAAGACACATTGAGAAGAGTATTTGCAAGGTATATATCTTTAACATTTAAAACAAAAGCATACCAAATTACTCCAATGGAAAAACATGAGCATGATATCTAAACATGCAAATTCACAAAATAAAAATATAAATGTTTAATAAACATTTAACTTAATATTAGTGACATATATTGAAATGAGACAGCCATGTGGTAACCATTTTTTTTTTTTGCTAACAGTTTGTCAAAAATTTAAAGATTGCTGATAGAACTGGTGAGGTTTTAAAGTATTACACATTGTCATGCATTGCTTGTTCAAGCAAACCTGTCCTTTCTTTGTTTTTGGTAATATGAGTTAAAAGTACTTAAAAGACTTATATCCTTTGAACCAGTAATTTGACATCAAGAAATTTCTATGAAAAGTGGTGGCACATACCTTAGTCCCAGCCACTCAGGAGGCTGAGATGGGAGGATCGCTTGAGCCCAGGAGTTCAAGGATATAGTGAGCTATGATTGTGACACTGCCCTCCAGCCTGGGTGACAAAGCAAGACCTTCTCTAATGGCAAAACAAAACAACACAAAAAAGAAATTTCTATAAGAGAAACAATAAAAGAAGTGCATCTGTCTGTAGAGGGATAGTCACCTTATATATCTTTAAATTATTTAAAATAATAATGAACAAATGAAATCAACATAAATTTCCAGTCACAGGGAATGGATTAATTACCTGTTGTACTTATATAAGACAGAATGTTATGCAGCCATTAAAAATTATGGTGTGAGTTATACACACATATACACACACACACAAGAAAGTTCTCTACACTGTAATTATAATTAGAAAAAAAGAAAGGTTCGAAAAGAGTATACATAATATGATCCTATTTTAGTAAGAAATATTATAATTCCTTTTTGGAAGAAAGGTATAAAAGAATAGACAGCAAATTGTTAATAATTATTACTTCTGGGTTGTGGATTAAAGGTGACCTTTATTTTCTCCTACATACTTTTATATGTATTCTGAACTTATTGCAGAGGACATGCATTTTTTATGAGCAGGAAAATATAAATCTATTAGAAAGTAATTTCTCAGCTGTTTTCCTCCTTAACAAAGGACATTCAGATGACTGGCAGCGGGAGGCGTGGAGGACAAAGTTGGGTAAAAGGATTTTCAGTTTCTTGTCCTTGATTCTGATTGTCATAGGCTGGAAATCAGGAGAGAAATTCAGCTGCAGAGCACCCATTGCTCTGACCTTCACCGTTACATGAAATTAGAAGGCGTCTTGAAGAGAGAATGTGTTCCCTCTGACTTTGCCATAAGTATTTAAAGTGGAAAATATGGATTACGTCAAATGTGAAATCAACACAGCAAGCCCCGTTTCTGTGCAGACACAAGCCTGGGAGAAGGGTAACTGAGCCATCAGCAGGCTCAGGCGAGTTGGGGTTACCGGACAGACTGACGGTGCTGATGCGGTTGGAGAGATGACAGAGCTTGCTGGACAGCCTGCAGTTTATTACGCTTCACCAAGCTTTGGACTAACGGGAGTATGATTTGTTGTGTTTGAAACGCAACCAGAGAAGGAGGACATCCCACTGGCATAATTATGTTCTGGCGCCTCTAAGAGGGTGATTCCTGCTCATTAAGTGGCATTTGCTCCCCTCAGCAAGCCAATTGTGGTGGCCGTGTCTCCGATGCAGACGTATTAGCACCTCCACGGGATCTCTGCTTCTCCTGGGCAGGGCAGGCACAGAGATGGTAAACACCTCCCCGACCAAGCCAATCCACTCGGGTATGTTTATAGACCAAACACCAACCCAAACGTGCAGCTCAGCTAGGTCTCTGGGACGCTGGCTGTGACCATTTCCCCTATGGATAACTAAGATGCTGAGGTATTAGAAGCAGAATTAGAGAGAACAGCAAGATTGAATCATGTCTTTCATCCGATCATTCACCAAGTATTCCCTGGGCACAGACTAGGAGCCAGACGTTAGAGCTTCAGAGATGAGTGAGGTATGATCCCTGCCTTCAAAGAGCTCACAATACAGTGAAGGAAATAAGTATGTGAACCAGTAATTATAATATCACATACTCACTAGGTAAGAGAAATACATACAAAATGTCATAAACACACAGAGACAGAGGAGGTCAAATGTGCTTGGGAAAAAGGGGTGTCGGAGAAGCCTTTCTAGTAGAATGGGTTTTGATCTTGGTCTTGAAACACGAGTGAAGTTCACTGTGTTGAAAAGAAAGCTGGGGAGCAGTGACAAGGACATCCAAAGAACAGCAAGTGGACGCAACAGTTTAATTCTTTGACGTCCATAGTATGTTTTGAACACCAGGAACATGAAAGATATCTGTCGAATGAATGAATGTGCAAATGAAGAAATGATAAATGTGTGGGGGGAAAGAGGCTAAGGAAATTGAAGCACAGAGTATTTTTGGAGGATCTGGAGAGTTGAGGCTGGAAAGGAAGCTTAGGGTCAAGATCAAAGAGGATCTGAATATTTTCCTCATGAATCGGACTTACCTTTTTTTCATAGCTTTGTCAATTCTTGATCTAAACAAAACTATAGATGGGAAATCCGTGATGTTAAAGCAACTGCATTTTTCAGGTTCTTTCCTTGCCAAAATCTTCCATATCATCTGGCCAGTATCAACTCCTAAAGATTTTCAAATCATCTCTGTTGGGAGGCTCTGGAATTAGAGGCTGTATCAATTAGGATGAGCTAGGTGATGCTGCGGTAACAAACAACCCTGAATCTTAGCACTTGAAATGACAGATTTATTTCTTGCTCACATGACATGTCATTCTTGGGTCACTACCCTCATGTAGGGATGCAGGTAACCGGAGGCTTCACCATCTGGTGATGGGAAGGACGTGATGAGTTGTGCATCAGCTCTTAAAGACTTTCACCCAGAAGTGATGTGGCTCGCTTCTGCTCACAGTTCACTGGCTGTGCAGCCAGTCACATGACTTTATGGGAACAGAGAAGGGCTATCCTACTTTGTGCCCAGGAAAAGGAGAACCAAAATGTGGATGCACAGCAATCAATGACCACCCCAGAAGAAGAAGAGTGTTTCCCACTTATTGGCTGTGTTATTTTAGGCAAGTCACTAAACCTTTCTGAGCTCTTTTTTTTTTCTTCTCAGTAAAAAGAAGTATAAAACTCAAAGGATCTAGAATTCTATTTTTGTCTATCTCTCTTCCTCTCTCCCTCCTTCTCTAAATATAAGGGTACATGATTGGGTACAAAAGGGTCAGGTTGTTTCTTAGAGCACGAGAAGACATCCCAGTGAGCCTGGGAGCAAGGGATGAAACTTAACCTCAGAGTCCATAAAAAATTTACAGAATTGCAAAGCGCCAAGCAAAAATACAAAAGAGTTCTCTGCACTCCGGGAAATTATTGAAGCCATAAAGATTCCTGCCCTTGCAGATGAGGCAGTCGGTGAGTGGAGCAGAGCAAATCAATAATGTCATGCTTCTCACTGGATCAAAATACTCAAGGAAATAGCTGCAAAGAAAGAGAGGGACAAGGTCTGTCTCGGTCAATCACTGCGTTGGGTAATGCCATAGCTGAGCACAGTCTAATAGTCTGGCCTGGAATTTCAAAAGCCAGGAAAGCGTTTAATCAAAATTTGGAGCCATTGTAGATTCTAAAGGATAATTACTCAGCATTCTGGCAGAGGAGAGTCCTGGAGAGAGGATCCGATAGGGGGTTGTGCATATTTAAACGCATGCTGGTTTCATAACTCTGAAGAATTCTCAGGTAAGACAGGGGCAAGAATAATTCCCTTTTGGAGGACTGAGCCGCTATGCATCAGAAGGTGATGATCATAAAAGATTACATTGCCTTGCTCACTGTCGTATCCTCTGCTTTAGCACAGGGCCAGGCACATGCTTTCATTCATTCATTCATTCATTCCTTCATCTGACAAACATTTATTAGACACCACGTGGCAGGCACTGTTTTAAGAGCTGAATTATGGCAATGAACTAGACAGACTCGATCCCTTCTCTCATGGAGCTTACATTGCAGTAGGGAGATGTAATGAACAAGAAAAGGAATCTGATCATATCAGATAGTGGCGAATGCTAAGAAGATAATAAAGTGGTGATGGGCAGGAGGTTTAGGATGCTCAGGACCTTTCTGAGAAGAGATGTTCAAGCTGAGACCTGAAAGACAGAAGGATCAGTCATGACATACAGAAGGAAGAGCACTACAGGAATAGGAACCAGGAGCCATGGCCCTGAGATGGGGTCAAACCTGGTATGTTTGAGGAGCTTCAGCGTTGATAGGAGAAAGGTAGAAGCAGAGGGTAGAGAGGTAGGTAGGGACTAAAAGGTGTAGAGCCTTATAGGCTGCCTATGGTGAGGCACATAGTAGATGCTCATCCACGTTTGTTGAATGACACACCAACCAACTGACTGAAGTATCTGAATGTGGTGATTGATCTTAAGCTGCATGGCTATTTAGTGACTGTGTTGAGACTAGAACTTGAGATGCAGCCTCAAGGTCTTGCATAAGATCACAGCACTCCCTGGTGGATTGGGAGTAATAGATTTGGGTGTGATAAATATAATATCTTACATTTGTTGAGTCCTCATATATCCATGGATCAGCATCACACACATGTTTGACCTTCCCATATCTCTGTAGATTACTTTTATTTCTTTTAAAAAAAGTTTTAGTTGACAAGTAAAAATTATGTATATTTATGGCATAAAATATGATGTTTTGATATATGTATACATTGTGGGATGGCTAAATTAAGATAGTTAACATATGCATTACCTCACATACTTATCATTTTTGTCATTAGAATATTTAAAATCTACTGTCTCAGCAGTTTTCCAGTAGGTAATGTATTGCTATTAACTGCAGTCACCACGAGGTACTCTTTTTCTTTGTAGATGAGGAAACTGAAGCTCAGAGAGTTTGAGCCACTGACCTAAGTGATCACCGGTAGAG
>CAUYSK010076027.1:0-10460 GCA_963575035.1 Avahi laniger
CTCTCTACTAAAAATAGAAAAATTAGCCGGACACGGTGGCGCGCACCTGTAGTCCCAGCTACTTGGGAGGCTGAGGCAGAGGATCGCTTCAGCCCAGGAGTTTGAGGTTGCAATGAGCTATGATGACGCCACTGCACTCTACCCAGAGTGACAGAGCGAGACTCTGTCTCAAAAAAAAAAAAAAAAGAGTTGGGAAAAATTCCTTCTTTTCCAATGTTTTGGGAAGAGTTTATACAAAAGTGGCATTACTTCCGTATTATATGTTTGGTAGAATTCACCAGTGAAGCTGTCTTGTTCTGGAGTTTTATTTGAGGGATAGTTTTTAACTACAAATTCAATTTTTAAATAGTATAGGACAATTCAGTTTATTTTTTATTTTATTTTTTTTTTTTGAGACAAAGTCTCACTGTGTTGCCCGGGCTAGAGTGCCGTGGCGTCATCCTAGCTCACAGCAACCTCAAACTCCTGGGCTCAAGCCATCCTCCTGCCTCAGTCTCCCGAGTAGCTGGGACTACAGGCATGCGCCACCAAGTCCGGCTAATTTTTTTTTTCTATATATTTTTAGGTGTCCAATTAATTTCTTTCTATCTTTAGTAGAGACAGGGTCTCGCTCTTGCTCAGGCTGGTTTCGAACTCCTGAGCTCAAACAATCCGCCCACCTCGGCCTCCCAGAGAACTAAGATTACAGGCGTGAGCCACCGCGCCCGGCCCAGTTTATTCTTTCTTAAATGAGCTTTGGTAGTTTCTGTCTTCCAAGGAATTTTTCCATTTTATCTAAGTTGTTGAATTTATTAGCATAAATCTGTTTATCTTATTTCCTTATCATCTTTTTTGTATCTGCAGATTCTGCCACTTCTCTCATGCCTGATATTGGTAATTTGTGCCCTCTTTTTTCCCCCTGATTGTGCATTTTCCCTGATCAGTCTGATCTTCTCAAAGGAAAACTATTTTTGTTTTATTGATACTCTATCACTTTTTTGTTTTCTATTTCATTAATTTCCACTTTGATCTCCATTATTTCTTCTGCTCACTTTGGGTTTAATTTACTCCTTTTGGTTCTAGTTTCTTAAGGTGGAAGCTGAGGTCATTGACTTGAGATGTTTCTTCTTTTCTTTCTTCTTTTTTTTTATTCTTTTTTTTTTTTCCTTTTTGAGCCATAGTCTCGCTCTGTTGCCTGGGCTAGAGTGCCGTGGCGTCATTCTAGCTCACAGCAACCTCTAACTCCTGGTGTCAAGCAATCCTTCTGCCTCAGCCTCCCAAGTAGCTGGGACTACAGGCTGGTGCCACCGTGCCCAGCTAATTTTTTTTATATATTTTTAGTTGTCCAGCCAATTTCTTTCTATTTTTAGTGGAGACGGGGTCTCGCTCTTGCTCAGGCTGGTCTCGAACTCCTGAGCTCAAACAATCCACCTGCCTCGGCCTCCCAGAGTGCTAGGATTACAGGCGTGAGCCACCGTGCCCGGCCTCTTCTTTTCTAATATAGGTGTTTAGTGGTATATATTTCTCCCTAAGTACTGCTTTAGTGGTATGGTGTTATGATATATGTATGTATGTATGTGTGTGTATGTATATTTTTTTGTCCACAGTCCCTGGCTCATAGCTCCCCTAGTCCTTGTTATGATGTTGGCCTCAGGAGCAGGTCTCAGGAAACAGAATTTCTTTCTGATCTCCTGTCCTCCTTTCACCTGCCCAAGGCAGGACTCTAATTTGATTGTGGGTCAAAAGACCCTCATTCCAGAGAGGGTCCTACCCCATACCCTGGAGGAAAGAATGCTGAACAGACAGGCCTTGCTGGGTTTAGATCATGTGCTTTTTGTCCAATCACCTTTCTACATCATTGTCAATCATGTCTATGTAATGAAACCTCTATAAAAACCCAAGAGGATTTGGAGAGCTTCCAGATAGCCAAACTCAAGGAGGCTCCTGGAAGGTGGTGCACCCGGGGAGGGCATGGAAACTCTGTGCCCAGATCGTGGGAAGCCCAGTTTGAAGCCAGTCGGTCAGAAGTTCCCAAGGCCTGGACTTGCAACTGGTGGGGAGGAGAAATTAGTCTTGGGAAATGAGCCCTCAACCCGTGGGACCTCACACTATCTCCAGGGAGATAGTGTTGGAGTGTCGTAATTGAATTAGAAGATGCTCGGCTGGTATCTGCTGCTTGGTGTGTGGGGGAAAACCCCACATTTGGTCACAGAAGTTTCCCGTGTTGATTGTTGTAGAGTTTAGAGGAAAGCACAGTTTGAGCAGTGTTTTCCAAACGCAAGTGGCATCCCACAGATTCTGATTTGTTGTGGTTCATTTTCATTCAATTCAAAATATTTTTTAATTTCACGTTTGATTTTTTTTTATCCATGAGTAATTCAGAACTGTGTTATTTAGTTTTCAAGTATTTGGGGATTTTTCTTTCTGTTACTCATTTCTAATTTAATCCTATTGTGGTCTGAGAATATGCTTTTATATTAATATAGCCACTCCAGATTCCTTTTGATTAATGTTACCATGGCGTATCTTTTTCCATCCTTTTACTTTAAAACTATTTGTCTTTATGTATAAAGTGCAGTTCTTGCAGATAGTATATAATTGGATCTTGTTTTTTATCCAATCTGACAACCTCTACTTTTTAATTGGGGAATGTAGACTATTTACATTTAATATGATCATTGATACAGTTTGGCATAAATATATCTTCTTGTTATTTGACTTCTATTTATTCCACTTGTTCTACGTTCCTTTTTTCTTCTTTTTTTGCCTTTTGTTGTATTAATTTATTTTTTATTCTGTTTTCTCTCCTGTGTTCCTATTAGCTATAACTCTTTGTTTTGTCGTTTTAGTGGTTGCATTAGGGCTTATCACATATATCTTTAACTTATCAGTGTATCTTCAAATGACAGTATACCAATTTACATATAATTAAAGAACCTTATAATAGTATATTATTTCTTTCCTCCTGACCTTTGTACTATTGTTGTCATGTATTTTACTCTTACATATGCCATAAACCCCAAAACACATTGTTATTTTTGTTTAAACTGACAAGTATCTTAGAAAGAGATTTAAGTGATAAGAAAAAGAGCTTTACCCATGTAGTTACCGTTTTCAGTGCTCTTTATTCCCTTTTTGTAGATTCAGATTTCCATCTATTATTTTCCTTCTGTCTGAAGAATATACTTTAATATTTCTTATAGTGTGGGTCTGCTGAATTCTTTCAGCTTTGGTATGTCTGAAAACATTTTTATTTTGCCTTTGTTTTGAAAGATACCTTTTCTGGGTTTAGAATTCTAAATTGAGAATTTTTAAAATCACTTTAAAGATATTGTTATCCTTGTTTGGTCTGTTTCTGATAAGATACTGATGTTATCCTTATCTTTTTCCCTTTGTATGTAACATTTCCTTTTTTTTCCTCTGTTTTTAAGATTTTCTGTTTTTTACAGGTTCTAAGCAGTTTGATTATGATGTGCCTTGATATTTTCTTCATGTTTCTTGTGCTTGGGGTTCACCACAGTTCTTGGATCTGTGGGTTTACAGTTTTCATCAAGTTTGGAATGTCTTCAGTCATTATTTTTTCAAATATTTCTTCTTCCTCTTCTCTCTCTTCTTCACAGATTCCAATTAACCATATATTAGGCTACCTGAAGTTGTCCCAAAGCTCAGTGATGTTCTTTTCATTTTTTAAAATTCTTTTCCTCTGAGTGTTTCATTTTGGATAGTTTCTATTGCTATGTCAAGTTCACAATTTTTTCCTGAAATGTCTAATCTTCCATTAATCCCATGGTGCATTTTCCTGCTAATTCTAATATCTGTGTCATTTTTGATAGTTCTCCACATTATAGATCACACTTTCCTGTCTCTTTACATGCCTAGTAATCTTTGATTAGATGCCAAACATTGTGACTTTTACCTTGTTGCATGCTTGATGTTTTTGTAGTCCTATAAATATTCTTAAGCTTTGTTCTGAGATATAGATCAGTTGCCTGGAAATAGTTTGATTCTTTGGGTCTTGTTTTCATGATTTGTTAAGCAGGTGTGGAGCAATTCTCAGTCTGGGGCTAATTATTCCTCGTTATTAAGGCAAGACCTTCCTGAGTATTCTATGTGATGTCCCAGGAATGAGGAATTTTTTCAGTCTGGCTGGTGGAAACAGGTAGTGAGTGTTGGACACTGTTCCTTCCAATCTTTTTGGATCGTTTTCTCCTCAGCTTTGCGTAGTTTCCTCTCATACACGTGCTGACTGATTCTCTGCTGAATACTTAAGAGAGGCCCTCTACAGATCTCTGAGATTCTCTCTCTGTGCAGCTCCCTCCTCTTCAGTATTCTGTCCCATGAACTCTAGTTGCCTTGTTCCCCCCAGACTCTCAGCTGTCTCCTCAATTCAGGGAGTCTGCCTGGTCTGCCTCAGTTCCCCTTCTTTATGCTGTGGCCTGGAAAATCTCTTAAGGTAGTAAGATGGGGTATTCATAGGGGTCACCTTGTTTGTTTTCCTTCTCTTAGGGATCACTGTTCTTTGATGTTTGATGTCTAATGTCTTGAAAACTGTTCTTTCATGTAATTTTGTGTTTCTTATATTTTTGGTTGTTTCAGATGAGAGGGTAAATCTGGTGTCCGTTACTTCAGCTTGGTCAGAAGTGAAAGTTCTATAGTCATATTTGATGCCAGAATACTATTCTACAGAGTAGATTACTTTTTGTTTTCCAGTTATTCGCTATTAAAAAACAAGTATTCATAAACATATTTTTGCACTAGACCTGGCTGATCCTAAGAATCATGTGGGGAACTTTTAAATAATGCTGACTCATAAACCTATTCTTTAGATTTAGATTTAGGAGGCCTGGAATGGAGCCCAGAAATCTGTGCTTTTAAACAAGCTCCCTCAGTGAAAGTGGCCTTGAATTTTGGATGGTGAAGGGTAAGACTCAGCTTTTTCTTTTTCATTGGAGAATAACACTCTGACAGAAAGCTTCATAAAAATATCTGAGACTTTATATTCTAACTTAACTTGGACATTCCATAAAATATAACTTTGCATGGTTCCTACTTTGCAGTTTTCAGAAGTGGTAGGTGAGTGATGTGAAAAATTGGTTTATCAAAACTTTTTCAGTTCCAACATCCAATCGTAATGTTCAGGTTTCATTTCCAACTTGTACGTTCAATCAGCTTGTATGGTTACTAAGAGGAGTGTTCCTGAAAAAATGCTGTAAATTAATGTTAAGTCAAATCTAATTTCATAAGGGAAATGATAGTATAATAGAGGTCCTACACTTGAAACTAAAAGATTCATTGTATACATTCAACCGATATTAATGTGAATCTATTATGAGGTAGGCGCTCTGCTAGGCACAGCAGTAAATGAGACAGGAAGGGTCTCTCATGGCTACGGAAAGTTCACCTCAAACCAATTGTAGTTAATATTTATTATTCTGTTTGCCCCAAACATTTTTCTGTAGAGAGAAATTGACTCATGTTCTCTCTGTTCCCAAGTTCATAAATTCCAGGGAAGGGACTGGCCCAGCTTAGGTTAGGCATCTACTCCTGAACCTATCAGCTTGAAGGGGGGGTGTTAAACTCCTGGCCTTTCCTTGTTTATATAAGCCTTTTTCCTACTGTGTAAGCTAGTTCAAGTTTGGTCTTTGTCATTTGCAACTATGGGAATCCCAATCAATAAATAATTACAAGTATGATGCTATGAATGGGAACACACAGGGTATAATGGGAGTGTATCACTTTGGGGAAGGGACATATTACAGAGGGTTCAAATAGCAAAAAAAGGTCATATAGGAATATCCCGCACAATAATATAATGCTTTGAGTAAGACAACTAAGCAAATAAAGCTGTATTAAATATAACAGAGAATCCTACTCTATTATTGAAAATACATATTTTATGCAAAATAATTCCTGTTTTCATGGCAACCAGTCAAAAAGAGAAGAAATATACACCTTCACTAGGATCACAGAAGACAGAAGAGAGAAGGGCTTTTTGAAGGAGACTTTTAGGGGAGACTCAAATCTACTTTATGCTTTCTGAAAAAGTAACTCAGGGATGTAGTTTTCTTTTTTTTTAATTTCAAATATTAAGGGGTACAAATGTTTTTGTCATAATGCTTATAATGCATAAGTCAGGGCTGTAAGTATGCCCATCAGGGACGTAGTTTTCTGCTTTTACTCGGTCTAAGTTTCTATGTAGTCAGCCTTCACACGAAAGGTTGGGCTGCTTTAGAACATGATGATCATCGGACACTTTGGGGCCTCCTTTTTGTAGTCCCTTCCATCTTCTTGTCTGCTTTGCTTGGCTGAACAGCACCCCTTCTTCCTGCCTCTCTGACACAGCCTTCTTTTCTTCCCAGCTCTGTCAAAACTGGGCTTGTTAAACAAACTATGCTAAGCTGCAAATTTACTTGCTTCATGTAGCTAGCCCTATGGAACATGAGCTCCGAGAAGGGGCCATGTCTTATCTACCACTAAATCACTGGCATCTAATACAGCGATTTGCACTTAGTAGGGACTTAACAAATATTTGCTAAATGAGTGAATGAAATATTGGACTTTTAAAGCTAGGTGGGATCTTGGGGCTCATTTAGTCAACTATACATTTAGAGATGAGTCAACTGAGGCCCACTGACATGAAGTGATTTGTCCAAGGCAGTCAAAAGCTGCTATTGGCCAGGCGCGGTGGCTCACGCCTGTAATCCTAGCTCTCTGGGAGGCCGAGGTGGGCGGATTGTTTGAGCTTAGGAGTTCAAGACCAGCCCGACCAAGAACGATACCCCGTCTCTACTAAAAATAGAAAGAAATTAATTGAACAACTAAAAATATATAGAAAAAATTAGCCGGGCATGGTGGCGCATGCCTGTAGTCCCAGCTACTCAGGAGGCTGAGGCAGTAGGATTGCTTGAGTCCAGGAGTTTGAGGTTGCTGTGAGCTAGCCTGACGTCACGGCACTCACTCTACCCAGGGCAACAGAGTGAGATTCTGTCTCAAAAAAAAAAAAAAAAAGCTGCTATTGCCTGTGCTCTTAAGCAAAACGGTTGCCTGGAGAGCACCAGAAATGGTGAGGTGATCTACATGTTCCCTGTCTGCTGCACCATTGTCTAATCCGCAACAGTATACAGTAAATGAGAATTACGACCAGAAATGTCTATAGCTGAGGGCTCTCTGGAAATCATGGTCACAGAATCACTGCTCTGTACCTCTTTCTTTAATCTGGAAAGAAACTGGGCAACTTTTTAAAGTAGGTAATTTGTTTTTCTATATCCCTTTTATATGCTCTGGGAAAAGAGATGAATGCGTAAGTTTGAATTTTTTTCCCCTAAAGATACGATTTCTCCTCCAAACTTGGAACTTGTCTGATGTTCCCATTCAATTGTACAAACCTAAAGCTTAAGGGTTGTCCTTGATCCTTGCTTCTTCCTCAGTCCCTGCTGTTAATCCATTAAGGCTTTCTGATTTTACTCTTTCATTATTTCTTACATCTGTTCACTTTCCATCTTGACATCCGTCCCTCTAGTTCAGAGTTCCATCATCTCTCCCCTGTATTACTGCAATGTTAGCCTCAACACCGATACCAATATTTCGAATGGTCCCTTTCTTTGCTGTTTGCTGCCCCAGAGGTTTTTAAACTCTGGAGTAATGTATCAGTATTCTCTCTCTCTCTCTCTCTCTCTCTCTCTCTCTCTCTCTCTCTCTCTTTCTCTCTCTCGTTTTGATTGAAGAGCAATTATGCAAGGAGAGGTGAGAGAGAGAACCAGTATGCCTAAGATGTGGTGTCGGGCAGAACAATTCTAGGAAAGAAGGCCAGGGGGAATTGAAGATCTGGAAAATGATTTCTTTAAAACTATCCACTGTCCTCCTTCCTTCCCCACCTCGTAGTAGCATAGGTTGAAGTTAACTGATTTAACTCATGACGGAATTTTATGAGAATACAGAAAACTTTCTTTTCCTACTCACCATTGGTTCATCCGTGTTCTTTTGGAACTGTACCAGTCGAACTCTGGTCACATTCTCCATATCCATGTCTCCGTTAGCACTTTCTGGAGAATCACCGTTTAAGTAGGGAGAGGTGGGAGGAGGTGTGACCCTCAAAGCTTCATCACTGTAAACTTCATGTGCCACTACGTCGTGAGTCTGAAGTAAGGCCTTGTATTTTATAAAGAAAATTAAATATTAATAACATTACCATTCCAGCAGAAATTTATTCGATAAACATAGATAATATCATTCTTTGCCTCTCAAAGGTATAGCTCCTTTAAAGAGTGTGCTATACCTACATACAACCATACCTCAATTTGTGACAAATAATCATGATAAATGGATTTTTAAAAACATGAATGAATGAATGAGTGAATGAATCAATGAATATATGTGTTTGTTGATTACCTGGGTCAGAGGTGTTGTCTGATGCCATGAAAATGCACCAAACTAACTTGTTCAAATAAAGGCAGACACAATGCAATTTCAAATAATTTAGCAGAAAGAATCGCCTGTAAATAGAGCTGGCAAATTTGTGCAGGGGCTTAAAATTGAAGCAAATGTAGTAAAAACAGAGTAATAAAAGATGTATTGAGCAAGTATCTTTCGTCAATGGTATTAACAATAAGACTTTTATATAACCCAAAGGATGAAGATAATTTGTAACATATAATTTAGTAAAAGAAGTAAAAATACATATAAATGTACCTTAAAAATATAATTTTCCAAAATATCACATATGATATAGAGCTTACAATCTAACATATTAAATATTTTTGTTCATTTCTGTTTTTTGCAGCACTTGCCTGAATGAAAAATAAGTTGACAATTATTATGATGACTTCTTTTTGCAAAGCTCATTAACAAAAAGTGATTTCTTTGTATGGATATCTGTATATGTCATCTCAGTGAACTTGGATAAACATTCCTTGTTTCCCTAAAAAGGGATATCCTTGCACTCACTTTCTGTGCCATCATAAAAAATATTTTTTAATAAGCATGAATATTTGAACGTTTCTGTTTCAGAGAGAATTTACAGCTCAGTATTAATATTTTGGAGCTTTATACAGATTATATTTTCTTGTTTGCTTACTATAAATTTAGTTCTGCTTCAATCTGTGACCTGCGTGGTAATGAAATATTGCAGATAATGAAATGCAATTAAAATTGCTTTAAAAGTATAACCCATAGCATCTGAAATTAAGCTATTTAATTAAAAGGCTTATCAAAGTCATGACCTGGCTATTTTAATTTTAAAGGCATGCATATAAGGCAAAAAAGGTAAGAATGCTACTGATTTGTCATCAGTAGAGAATACGCTTTGAGCAATGTAGTCATTTGGCTTTCTAGTGGAAATGGCAGATATTTCCACAGTCTCGGATTGCTGGTCTAAACAGGTTTGGGTGAGGGACCCCATGGGGTGCTCAGCAATGCATAGCTTGAAAGCAGGGCTCCACAATGGCCCTGGAGACCTTGGCTTCCTCATCACTACCCTGACTGTACCCTACACTAGTACTCCTGAGTCCAAGTGCGGAGCTTGTGCTATGTGGGCAAATCACTCTTTTCTCAGTTTAACTGTGGCCACTTAAGACACTAAGATTTAGGGCAAAAAGCAAAAATCAGTCACAGGCAAACTGGCAAACTTCATTTGTTAAAATCACATTCGTCATATCAACTATAAATGTGTCTTCCATAATTAGTCAATTTTTAATAACATGCTTTGTATGACTGGAAGATGTATAGTCAGGTAAACAGACAGCCAAGCTTTTATCAGGATAATGTCGGTCTTTGAAATTACATGGGCTAAAAAAAATGTTTATGCTGCTTTCTGCAAATGAGTTCTATTCATCCTTTCAATTACATAAGCAAACACTTGTATTTAATGTATTATTTATAAGGAAGGATAAGCTTACAATCATAATACTCCAATTGAACTTTAAAAGAAAAATGCTCTAATTATGTCACCAAATAAGGTTATATTTGATATTAACCCCAATTTGCCACCGTAAGATTGTTACCACAAAATGAAACTTAACCTAAAGCTCTAATTCATAGGCAAACAAAAAAAAATGGGGCCACTTCCAGATTGCTTTTTTGAAAGCTTAAAAAATATGTAAAATAAAAAACAGGAAAATAAAAGTTTGAACATTTTTTTTCAAATATATTATGAGGTATGACTGAGCAATTATGATTAGGCTGAAATAGTTGTTAGTTTTAATTACATAAGAATCATGTAACAGGAAAGAAACACTTTCACTTTTTGTATTGTAGTAAGGATATGTGCAAGACAGCTAACAATTTCAGATTAGAGTGAAAAAAAACTGACTACTTCAAAATGAACAGAAAAAATGTGAATTTTAGGTTTTTTTTTTTTTATTTCAGCATAATATGAGGGTACAGATGTTTAGGTTACGTGTGTTGCCCTTGCCCCCCCTCCCCCCCTCAGTCCAGGTTTCAAATATGTCCATCCCATTGCGTGGTGCACATTGCACTCTTTGTGT
>CAUYSK010076030.1:0-14239 GCA_963575035.1 Avahi laniger
TCCATTTCCCCTCATGATTTATATCTTTTTTTTATGATTTATATCTTATGTAGTCTAATTTTTTTTTTTTTTTTTTTTTTGGAGACAGAGTCTCACTGTGTTGCCCAGGATAGAGTGCTGTGGCGTCATACTTGCTCACAGTAACCTCAAACTCCTGGGCTCAAGCAATCCTCCTGCCTCAGCTTCCTGAGTAGCTGGGACTACAGGCATGCACCACCATGCCTGGCTAATTTTTTCTATTTTTTTTTTTTTTTTTAGTAGAAATTGGGTGTCGCTCTTGCTCAGACTGGTCTCGAACACCTGACTTCAAGTGATCCTCCTGCCTTGGCCTCCCAGAGTGCTAGCATTACAGATGTGAGCCACCACACCCAGCTCTTTTTAAAAATTTAATTAATTAATTAGTTTTTATTTTTTTAGAAAAAGGGTTTAGAGAGAATGAAAGAGAAAAAGGAGAGCGAGAGAAGGCCTCCAACAAAGACAAACTTTATCTATTGAAGAAGATGGATTAGGGCCTCTTCTGGGAGCAGCAAGAGAGGTCCCCCCCTTTTTTTTTTTTTTAATCAAGTAGCACAATTAGAGTGACACATGAAGGCTTTCCTTCCCGTGTGTAGAGAGAAATTTCTCAAGTCACATTAATAGGGAAGAGCAAGTTCAAGAAAGGTTAGACATCTAATAGACCCATTTTTGTTTTGAAAGATTGAGTCTGAAAGGGTTCATTTCATGAGGAAGCATCTTGAACTAGTGGCACATTGGAGAATTGAGGATTAATTTGAGGCCCCCTTGGCACAGGAAGTTTTTGACCTTGTTTGGGAAAAAAAACAAGGTTGTAGTTGGAGAAGTTTCTAGGCTGCAATGCTGGGGTTGGTTTCTAGGTTGATGGGAATAGAGGTTGAAAGACATCTTATAGAGGAGTGATTGCCTATTTAAATATTTCAATTAAAAGGAGGGATGTGGTGGCTCATGCCCATAATCCTACAACTCTGGGAGACCGAGACAGGAGGATTGCTTGAACTCTGGAGTTTGAGATCAGCCTGAGTAACAGCGAGACCCCTCTCTCTACTAAAAATAGAAAAAATTAGCTGGGCATGGTGACACGTGCCTGTAGTCCCAGCTACTCGGGAGGCTGAGTCAAGAGGATTGCTTGAGCCCAGGAGTTTGAGGTTGCAGTGAGCTATGATGACTTTAGCCTGAGTGACAGAGCAGCACTCTGTCTCAAAAGAAAAAAAAAAAATATATATATATTTATTTATATAAAAGATACATATATTTTAATTAAATAAATATTTGTAATAGGTTATATATTAGGTGGATATATATATGATTATCTTCCTTTTCTTACATTATTAGTGGCATATCATACACACTGTCATTCACCTTTGCTTTTTTTTTTGTTTGTTTTTTGTATTACCATTCGACTTGGTATCACTTCTATGAGTGATTGCCTTCAAGTCTATTGTTCTCTCTCTAGAGGCTGGCAGCTTGATAGCTTTCATTAACTTTGCTTAGTATGTTATATGTCAGAGGCAGGATAGTGCAGAGTTAACAGCTTGAGGTTTGAAAAGTCCTGAGCTGAAGTCCTAGTTTTATCAGATATTACCTGTGAGACTTTGGGCATGTTCCTTAAACTGGCTGAGGGTCAGTTTTCTCATCTGTAAGATCCTGATAATGATAACCTTGTTTCCCTAAGGCTAGGAATCATAGTTTCTGCCTACAATTTTGCATGCTGCCCCTGCCTGAATCTCTTATGTTTTTCTTAGAGGCTCTAATGTAAGTTGAGATACAACATATCCAATTAGCAGTGGAAAAATTTTTAAAAAGGAAAAAAATAATATAAGTTGAGAATAATAGTTTTCTTTCTAACTCTGAAAATGTGACTATACAAAGTTGAGTAGTATGTGAGTATACTTTTTTCTTGCATTTAATCAATAGTCAAGCAAAATAAATGTTGGTTAGCAAAGGAGCATAGTTTCACTGTGGAAAACCCAAGCCAGGTGGCCTGTAGCACAGAGATTTCATGCTCAACTTGTATTTGCTTGAAGGCTGTTTTTTTTTTTTACTACACTTGATCTTAGCCAAAAGGCCGAGAAGCCATGAAGGCTATTTTTTTTAAGTGTAGAACTTTTTTTTTTTTGAAGTGTGTTATGCAGGTGGCATTTTTTTTTCAGACCCATTGGTTTGTCTTGCTTTTCAGTGCCCCTTGCATCATAGTTTGTGCACCTGAGCTGCTGGTGCCACCGTAATGCAGCAGAAAGCTACATCTAACACTTCCACCCTCTCCCAATACAATCATAGGTCAGAGCATAATTTTAGAGGGCCTGCTTCCTTAGGCAAGACAACTTGCCTTGTATTGGAGTGAGTTCTAATTCCTATAGTCTAATTCATGAGCCTTTAGGTTTGTAAATTCCAGAGCTAGTGCCATTATGAAGCTTAGAAAAAACTTTGGGCCTGATTTTCTCTGGATAGCATAAGCATTGATTTAATCTACAATGACAGAGAAGAGTTTGAGTCTGTGTGCTAGTAGGTAAATGTTTTGTCTGTGATAACGCGATTATTTTATTGCTCTATAATTTTATCATCATGGTGGAGAAAGCTTAATTTTTTGGCCTCATGCATGTAAAGATTCCGTATCTGTAAGGTGAGCATCATGCAGTTTTTCAGGATTGCTGTGAGTTGACTTCATATCTTTTATTAGCCCTTTACTTTTGTAAAGTTTTTTGCAGTGTTTACCACCTGTTATACTCTTTCACCATGGAAGCTGCCTGAAAGTATTTATCTGTGAACTGAGGTTTGGCAACATATGATGACAGGAGTGCATAAAAGCATGCTTCTATAGGAGGAAGCTCCAGATTGGCTTTGTTTTTCTTAGGTCATAAGAAACAGCTTGGTAGGCCGGGCACGGTGGCTCACGCCTGTAATCCTAGCACTCTGAGAGGCCGAGGCGGGTGAATTGTTAGAGCTCAGGAGTTCGAAACCAGCTTGAGGAAGAGCGAGACCCCATCTCTACTAAAAATAGGAAGAAATTAATCGGACAACTAAAAATATATAGAAAAAATTAGCCAGGCATGGTGGCGCATGCCTGTAGTCCCAGCTACTTGGGAGGCTGAGGCAGAAGGATTGCTTGAGCCTGGGAGTTTGAGGTTGCTGTGAGCTAGGCTGACGCCACGGCACTCTAGCCGGGGCAACACAGTGAGACTCTGTCTCAAAAAAAAAAAAAAAAGCTTGGTGAGATTATTCTCAAAGGTCAGAACCAGGACTTGGCTTTTCAGATATTGATAATGTGAAGTGTGTTATGTGGAGCAGCCCCCAGTAGGCAAGGACTGGCTGGGACTGCTTGCCTGGATAACTGCTGGACTGTAGGGCTGATATCTTTGTCTGTTTGTGGTTGGCAGTGCATGGAAGTTTCTCAAAGTACATAGGCCCTACCTATAAACTCTTAACGCCCCATATGACCTCGGTCACTAAACCACTTCAGGGCTTTATTTTTACTCTAGCCGTTCCGTTTCAAGACGTGAGGTTGGTTTCTTTCCTCTAACAGAGCAAAGTTCTTGGGGGTAGGGTAGGGGAGAAACAGTGCCAGTGTACTGTTGAGGCTGGTTAAACACCAAAACCACACTCTTCGTCTTTCTGGGCTTGAGACGTGACATAAGCCATGCTGCAAACACCAGCTTCCACACTGTGAAGAAACCTCTTCAGACACTCACTTCATTCATTTTTTGTGTTTTGTATTTTTAGGCAAGTAAAATGTGGAGGAATAAAAGGTATATCTTCCTGTTCTGCTTTAGCCAGAAATCTAATTCTAGGAATGGACACTTAAAATCCAACGTTTCCAAGCTTAAGATTTTTCACCTTCCCCAAGGGTGTTGATGAGAACTCTCAAAACTCACCAGGTCTCAGGAAGCCAGATTACCAACATATCCTGTTCGCGTGCATGTGTGTATTCTGTGTTACCCACAGGCCACTTTCCACCCCACGTGACCTTTAGTTACCATCCGGAAAGTCAGGACCCAGATACCAGTCAGAATTTCCAGGCTTTGGTTTGGTTTAGACATTTTTGAAAATGTTAACAGCAATAATTATAAAGAGACTTTTTGAGTTGCACACATGGTGAACAGGAAGTAATATATCCTGAACAGAGGGGGAAAAGGCATTGTTTGTGCTCTTTCCAGTAAAGTATTTGAAAATGAACATTCAGAAGAATACCTAAAACAACTGAAATGCACAGGGGAAGAAAAGAAGTGAGTAGAAGTCAGACAACATGCCCCAATTCTTAGGTGTTAAGGCTCGATTCTGAAGCTCTTATTTCATTCTTTAAAATTGTAATAGACATTATTGGCGTTATTTACAACACACTGCATCACATTTTATTTTAACCAGCATCTCTAAATTAATATAAACAGACTCTAATCAGGTAATACTCTAGAACAAGGGTGAGCAAAAATACAGCCAGTGGCCTCTAAGCTAAGTATGGTTTTTACATTCTTACGTAGGGGTTGTTTAAAAAGAACTGCATGTCACAGATGTATGTGGTCTACAAAGCCTAAACTATTTTCTATCTGACCTTTTACAGAAAAAATTTGTCTGCTACTGGAAGGCTTTAGAAGCTGGGAGGAGTGAAGGCAGTTAATGCTGAGGTCCTTAATTTAGGACGTTGATAGTGAGGGTGTTATCACCTTTTTGGGCAGACTATTCTTCATTTTGCAGGCCTGACCTTGCAGGATGTTTAGCATTCTGGCCCCGCCCATTAGATGCATGTAGTGGCCCACACACATTTCCAAACACTCCCTAGGAGGGGCAGTACTATTCTGGTGAAAACTACTGATTTAGGAACTTGATGAGATCAAAAACACCTTTTTAATGTTTCTTCTTTCACTTCCTCAGAGAAACAGACTTGGGATTTGGGTTTCATGGCATAGGGATCAACAATAATGAGAGAGAGTTTGAGCAGCTAGTAGCATAGGGAGAGTTTTCAGTAGGGTAGAATAAAAGGTTTTAAGGAAACCATTTAATGAGTGTGTGTGTTGCTTGTTCACCCATTTCAAGAATTGTTGAGATTGCCTTATGATTTATGAAAGATTTGATGTTCATGGTTTGAAAAACATGTTCTTCTCTGTGTGAGAGGAAGAGTAGCCATCTTTGGCTTTTATGGCCTGATGATTTTGAGGTTTGTGGGACTCTGTATGGTGTATTGGAGAAACTTGTTTAAAGCCAATGTAAAGATGTAGTTTTGGCATCTCATGAATAACCTGATATCCAGACTTAAGCCAGAACCCTGGCGTTAGAGAATTTTCCAACCTGGGAGAATTGACTTAGAAAAGTCCTCCTTTGGCTCCTTACCAAGTTAGACAAGGGAACAATCAGCTGCTGAGTTCCAGCCAACTGGAATGTATGTGAGGGTGTGCTATAAACTGTCCCTCAGGATCCAGCTCCTAGTCTGTGAAGAGCCTTCCAAATAAGAATGAGACTTGTTCAATCTGCAGCTGCTATAGGAAGGAACAGAGGAGTGAGGTGATGTTACCGTGGGAGCAGCCCACTTTATGTAGTAATGTACTGCCTCTTATATGGGGTAAGAGACTGTGCTGCCCTTTTTGTTTTCCCCGTGTTGCCTTTCTCACTGATTTCCTATATTGGTTTTTGTTTCTGACTGTTCTCTTGGGGAGATATATCCGTAGTTCTATCATTCTGTAATCCCTCTCTGCTCTTAAAGGTTCCAGAATTTCATCTGTCTACCCTATTTTCAGTGTCTTGGATGTGATGTGTTTGAGCTAAGATAGAGAATATGAAGTAGTTGTTTTCTTGGCTCATGATCTTCCTTCAGTTTGTGGACTGTTTGTTTGGCTCCAGGGGGAACCTCTGGGTTTTTCCCCTCTTGGAAGCCTTTTACTTTACTCATAAATATTTAGTATTGAAGTTACTGCTCAGTTTTATTCTCCCAAGTATTAGTATATAGACTCTCTAGACCAGAAGGAATTTAAAATACTATCTAGACCCTCTGTCTTTCTGATACTTGAATCCCTATAAAGTGTATTAACCACACATTTTTATTTTTAAGAGTGTCTGTGTTTTTTTTTTAGTTGTCTTCCATCCACTGCTCCAAAATTTATCTAGCATCTATTATGGGAATCAATACGCATCTCTCCTACTATTGTTTTTCCCATGTCATTCACGCCTAGAACCATCAGAGAGCTATGTAACTAGGTAACATGTTGGTTACCAGTAGTATTGCCTTACTGATTTGTACTTTGGTGTACAATCAGCCTATATTAAGACAAATAATAATAAAGAGATCTAGGGAATTATTGCTGTTTGCATTATATGGTGTCTTTGTGGAAACTCATGGGAGAAATTTCTGCTTTCAATGTTAAGTGGGTTTTAAAAAAAGCTCTCATGCTCATTTATGAATTTGTTATTTATAATAACAAATTTTCTATTCAGAATAATTCTCTCTTTATTTTAATTGTTCCAGAGGTTATAGCCAAACTTGTAACTTCCTTTAATAAGCGTAAAGGACTTACTGGCATGCATTTTGTGTCGTGATCTTACAACTTTATCTTTTCTCTTTGGCTCTTCTTTCTTGTTTTTAATGTATTTTATCTTGTACCGTTCCTATACCTTTGTATGCTGCCTTAAATAACTGGCTTTACAGTTTTATATGGACATTTTTCTCTTTTCACTTGCTTATTCAGTTGTAAAACCTCTTATCATGTCAGCTAGTAGTCTGAGGAGATCAAATGTTTCCTGGAATTCAGGTCATTTCCATAAATATTTAGTGAGTGCCTTTATATGTTAATTGTTATTCTAGGCACTACACATACAAAGGGTAAATGATACTGATCCTTCCTTTGAAGTTACAGTCTAGGAAGAAAAATGGATCCATAAATAAATACTTGCAATAAAGTGTTACAAATGTAGTAATAGAAATAGGTACACTAAACAGAGATAATACAGAGGAGAAAGAGATTACCTCAGTGGTGAACAGGGAAAGCTACCTAGAAAAATAATTTGCATCCTTGATTTTGAAGGATAGAAGAAGTTCTTTAGGTAGATGGGGACAGCTAACTTTTCTGGCAGACAGAACAACATGGATAAAAACATGCTGTGGTTAGAAACTAGAAGGAGGCTGGGCACAGTGGCTCGCACCTATAATCCCAGTACTTTGGGATGCTGAGGCGGGAGGATGTTGAAGCCAGGAGTTCCAGACCAGCCCGGGCAACATAGCAAGACCTCGTTTCTATAAAAAATAAGAAAATTAACAGGGCAGGGTGGTGTGTGCCTGTGGTCCCAGCTACTTGGCAGCTGAGGCAGGACGATTGTTTGAGCCCGGGATTTTGAGACTACAGGGAGCTATGATGATGCCACTGCATTCCAGCCTGGGTGACTGACTGAGACCCTCTCTCTCTAAAAAAAATAAAAAGAAAGAAACTGGAAGGAGTGAAGGAGTGGTTGCTTCTGAGATTCCTAGCCAAGAGTGTATCATTAGATCATTAGAATATCTTAGACCATAGTACAGATGTCTACATTGATGCTGTCTGATCAGTCAGTTGGAACTGAAGATTCATCACAAAGTGGATTGATTTGGACTTTTGATTTGGCCCAAGCTTAGAAGTGGATCCTTGAAATAGTTCTTCGCTGCTTTATTTTATGCATTAGCAAAGGTTGACTCATCCAAAAGTCATGCCTTCCATCATTCTGGGAAGCTTTCTGAGCCAAGCCTAGCTTGGCTTAGGAGTAAGTTATGCTTTGTGTTGTAACCATTGGCAATAAGTCCTATTCTTGCCCTTCACACGCGCAGTAGGACTGCAGCTACTGAGGCATATGGGAAAGAGGAATTATAATAATAGTCTCTGTGGATTTGCCTTTTTCTGGGGTATTTCTTGATAAAGATGCTGAAACCTTATTCTATCTAAAGCGATTTTGAGCTGACTTGTACCACAAATCTCTGAGATGCTAGATCCTAATTTGTAAAGCAAACTATGTTAAGGCAGTTGACATTCTCTCTTAGGAATTTCTTTGGCAGGTTTTCCTGTAGACTTCTGGACAGATCTGTAAAACAGTATGACTTTTAAAATACTTACAAGTGACATATGTCAGAAGGTTGAATAAGTCACTAATAGATACCCTTGGTGCCCCTGAGAAGCTGTCACTTGTGGTCAATGCAGACTGGGAGTTAGATATTCTAGATTGCATGCCTAAGTTTCTTTTTGTTTCTGTGAACAAATTTCTTAATCTTTTTCCATGTGTCTACATCTGTAAAATAGGGATATAATCTATACTATCAACACATCTGGTATTTAACACCAGTGCAGCTTTCTGTACCTAGGTAGAGCTCAAATTTATAACACAGCCACCTTCATTTCTACCACATCAGAGTTATTATAGAATCATGTTGGGGGTTGGGACATATGGGGCAAAGGATATTGACCATGGAAAAAAGGCTTTTTGTGGAACAGTAGTAAGGGTTGTGGCAATTTAAAAAAACTTATTACAGTATAGTATATAAACAGAAAAATGCACATATTAAAGCCATACAGGTTGGTAAATTGTCACAAATTGAGCATACTTGTGTAACCAGCAGAGTAATTGGTTTTTTTTACTTCTATCACTTTCATTCTTTTCTTCCCTTTTAACTGTAAACTCAAAATTTCCCATTACATTTAATGGTAACAATGACAGGGATAGAGCACTGTAAATAAATTAGGAAAAAGTTAATGCTAACCTTTTCCTTACTTTCTGGTATACCTATTAAGATTGATTTTCACTGTTGAGAGAAGATAAGCAAAATGAAAGGAAAATTTAGAAGATTAAAGATAACAGATTCAAAAGTGTTTGCTATGTCTTTTGAACTAGATGATTTAAGTTTGGGAACAAACACAGAAAAGATATGACTGACAAAAAACTAACTGGAAGCACACCGTGCCTCCAGTAACAGTGAAACCAAGTCTCTCACTGAGGATGCTGTGGTTTTTGGCCTTAATCTTGAACTATCTGGCTGTTTGTTGTTGGGGGAAAGTGACATCATGGCCTGCCTATTCCTGGACATGCTTGGGGAATGTGGAATCCCAGAAGTTGTGCACTGCCATGTTTATAGCCTTGTCTTTAGTGTCAAGGCAAATGCCAGGTTGTACCAGGCCATGTTGTTGTCTCTGTGTAATCCATTTGCATTCTAACAGTTTTCTTCTCTTTCTGCTGCTAGCTGCCAGTGAGGTAGAGTTGCCTCTGTTGATAAAGAGCAGATACAGAAGTTCACATCCAAACCTGAATAACCATTTTTAACTTGAAACACTTTTCCTAGGAGTTGATGCGCCAGAATCCTTCCCTTATTTGGTGACTTGCTTAAATCTGAAGCTTGCATGAGGTTGCCAGAGCTCCCTGTATGCTGGTTATTTGCTTTTTGGTGCCCACAGCAGAGTGGTTTGTGAAATCTTTGTAACCACATCTGTTTTAAGGTGAAGCTTTGTTCTCCTTTAGGTTCTTAGATTAGTTCTCACTCCTCCCTTCCTGAGAGATTCAGGGGTTTTCCTGTATTGTGGTAGGTGGGTAGGCAGAGGTTATCTTTTTAGATATTTTTCTGAACTGTGCACAGCTCCTTGAAGATAGTTGTGTGAATGCACATATATTCCTTGATTCTTGAAGAACTCTTTCCTTATTAATCAGGCAGATTGTGGATTTATCTAGGAAAATGTTAGGGTTTTTATTAGTTTTATTGTTGCTGTTTTATTGCCATGGAAAATAAGCTTTTGTTCAATTTTATCTTTTCTCTCTTCTTGATGGCATTATCCTAGGGTGCAGTTGTTATATGCTTCTATCAACTTGTAATTAATTCACTAACTGATATTATTTGGACTGGAAGTATCTACTTCCTTTAATCTGCAAGACTTCTCAGTTGGTTTGGTTTGGTGGACTCTCAGTGAAAGGCAACTGAAATTATTGGTAGGTTTTTGTTTGGGGTTGCTTTAGCTTTTGGTCTTTGTATAAACATCCCCAGTGTCTGTCTATCTTTGTTCTGCTGAAAAGATTGCCTTTTTTTGTGTGTTTTTTTTTGTCTGTTTGTTTGTTTTTTAGAGAAGGGATCTCACTCTGTCTCCAAGGCTCAAGTGCAGTGGCAGTCTTAGCTCACTGCAGCCTCAAATGCCCGGGCTCAAACAGTCCTCCTGCGTCAGTCTCCCAAGTAGCTGGGATTACAGGTACAGCCACTTTGCCTGGCTAAGGGTTGCCTTTTTTATTTTTGTTTTTTATTATTTATTTATTTAACATTATTTTTAATGGTGAGTCTTTTTGAAGTCCTGTGTGAATTTTATACTTAGAGCATTTTTCAATTGGGATTGGCCCCAGCGAAGTGCTCACTGGTGACATTTGGCCAGTGGCTACCATATTGGACAACGCACCTCTGGGTCTTCATTCCTAAATCCAGATATTGAGAGATTGATAACTAATCAAGACTCTTGCCCTGATTTAGAAAGAGGACCTGAACACTGAGAAAAGGAGCTCTCTCTGGAAAGAAACATGATGGAAACCTCAAGTAGTTGGTATTAGGAACTAAACCATTTTGCACATAAAATCTTTTGTTTTTGTCTGAGGATCACAATCGGGGACTCGCAGTTTATAAAATGTTTACATGTGAATTGGAAGGGCAACTTCTCTTCAGTTTGTACTTCTGAAAAACCAGATCAGGATGACATTGAGAGGTAGATGTACTGTACTGTAGTTGTTTTTTTTCTAAGACAGAGTTTCACTCAGTCACCCCAGGTAGAATGCAGTGGCGTCATCATAGCTTACTGCAACCTCAAACTCCTGAGTTCAAGTGATCCTCCTGCCTTGGCCTCCCTAGTAGATGGGACTACAGGTGCACATCATGATGCCTGGCTAATTTTTCTATTTTTGGTAGAGATGGAGTCTCGCTCTTGCTCAGGCTGGTCTAAAACTCCTGAGCTCAAGTGATCCTCCCACCTTGCCCTCCCAGAGTGCTAGGATTACAGACATGAGCCACTGCACCTGGCAGGGGTTTTTTGTTTGTTTGATTGTTTGTTTTAAATTTCAGAATACTATGGGGCTACAAACATTTTGTTTACATAAATTGCTTTTGTATGTTTGAGTCAAAGTTATAAGTGTTCCCGTTCCCTAGATAGTGTGCATTATGCCTCTTGGTGTGGATTGACCCATCTCCTCCTCCCCCTTCCTTCCTGCTTGATTTCCAATGAATGATATTTCCATATGTGCACATAAGCATTGATCGATTAGTTCCAATTTAATGGTGAGTACATGTGGTGTTTGTTTTTCCGTTCTTGTGATATTTCTCTTAGAAGAATGGTCTCCAGTTCTATCCAGGTTAATACAAGAGATATTAGTTCACCATTTTTTTTATGGCTGAGTAGTACTCCGTGGTATACATGTACCACATTTTACTAATCCATTCACGTGTTGATGGGCACTTGGGTTGTTTCTATATCTTTGCAGTTGTTAATTGTGCTGCTATAAACATTCAAGTACAGGTGTCTTTTTTATAGAATTTTTTTTCCCCTTTGGGTAAATATCCAGTAGTGGGATTGCTGGATCAAATGGTAGTTCTACTTTTAGTTTTGAGATATCTTCATACTATTTTCTATAGAGGTTGTACTAGTTTGCAGTCCCACCAGCAGTGTATGAGTGTTCCCATTAATAAAATACGGTATGTGTATACCATAGAGTACTACTCAGCCACGAAAAATAGTGAACTAATGCCTCTTATATTATCCTGGTTGGAGCTGGAGCCCATTCTTCTAAGTGAAGTATTACAAGAATGGAGAAACAAACACCGCATGTACTCACCGTTAAGTTGGAACTAATTGATCAACACCTATTTGCATATATGGAAATAACATTCATTGGAAATCAAATAGCTGGTGGAGGAGGAGGGGATGGGTAAATTCACACCTAAGAGGTACAATGCACACTACTTGGGGGATGGGCATGGTACAAAAGCAATTTATGTAACCACATCGTTTGTACCTCCATAATATTCTGAAATTGAAAACAAAACAAAACAAAAACAAAAGTGAAAAGTGCTGAGCAGAACAAGCTCAAATACTGAGACCACGTTAGATGCCTCTGTGTACCTTCCCACAGAGCCCAGCCTCTCAAAGTGACGCCCCAGGGCCACACCTCAATAGACGTGGGGGTAACGCCCCAGTGCAAGGATCTGGAGCAGCCCTGCAAAGGTTCTGCTGTGGCCACTGCCAGGACTGGCAGGGGCCATGAGGTCAGCCGCCAGCTGCCTGAATCCATGACCTCCAGCCCACGGCCCAGCACACGCCCAGCTGGAACCCGGCTCATTATAGCTGCAGCTACCTCGGACTGTTCACCCAGAAAAAACAGAACTTCTCTTGCTGATCTCGGCTTTCCTTTCCAAGTGTTCCCAAACCTTGGTTCAATGGTTAACGGTTAATCCACTCTAGACTTTGTCCAGGAGTCGACAGCATGCTCATTTATACATAGCCTTAGAGACTCTCTTAGTACCATTAATAAAAACTAGGCCATGTGACACCTTCTTGGCCTATAACTAAATTTTCTGTGACTCTGCCGGCCATGTGCTTTCATTCCCTCTGTTGGTTCTTTCTAACCCGTGGAATCGAAATTCCCTGAGCCACAAGCCAGAAGTCCATTGATTTGAAGCAGCTGGAGCCATCCGAGGAGCTCCTGACCCCACGCGAACCTCTCAGCCACGCTGGGCCATTGCGCCCAGTTCTCAGATATCCCCCGTTGAGGCAGACGGGAGCCAACGGAAAGAAAAACTACATGTCTGGGGTCTGTCCCCAGCAGGCTCGGCCACCGTTTATTTTACTCTCTCTCAGAACGTGTCTTAAAGGTCTTTTTCTCATTCTCACCACTTTGGAGGGTAAGTATCAGATAAGTATGACATTATTCTTAGGGCCCTAAACTATGTTTTGTATTTGTCTTTAGAGAGGGAGCCTGGGGAGAGGAAAGCTCAGAAAAGCAAGAGTTCGAGTCTGGCTTGCCTGTGACCTTGGGCAGTTTATTTTAAATCTCCCCGAGTCTCAGTTTCCTCAAGTGGAAGATGAACGTCACGTGGTTTGTCTCATAGGGCGCTTGCGACGATTCTGTGCACTGAGGGGCGGGAAGTACTCAGCACAGTCCTGGTGCATAAACGATGCTGCACAAACGTTTCTTCTCTCTTTGAGCAAGTGTATCTTCTCTCACCAAAAATCCAGATTCTTTTCTGTCTGGGCTCAGAGAATTCCACACTGTCACCTTTTTCTCACTAGCGACTTCTCACCTCTCTCTCTTGTGGGTGTGAATGAGGACTGCCTTTCCTCCCTCTCAATCCGTTTCTAGCTGTATTCTGTCGGAAAAATTTCTGCCAGGGACAAACAGTCTTTGCTTTGAACTTTCTTGGATCTACCTGTATAAACTTAATTTCTAAGGAAAAGCCATCCTGTCCCCAGGGCCACAGTTTCGCCTCACTGAACCTTTCCACGGGTCAAAGGGCCGGTTCCCTTGAGAGTCCACTTCATGGGAGAACCATCACCATGACAATAATAGGTCTGGCAGAATAATCCTCCCAGTGTGAGGCAGGCAACCCCCTTAGCACGGAAATCAGGCTTAATTGGAAACTAAATTGCTTTTCCATGCCAACTGCAGGACGCCTATATCCACAACTAATGTATCAAGGTGATGTCTTATCTCAAGCAAGCCCGTGGGAAGAGAGCGGCTGCATCAGCAAAACTGCAAACTTGCACCTGATGAAAAGAACTTTCTTTAAAATGCAATTTGAACCCTTCAGGTGCCTCATTTTGAATTTCAGTGTTTACTGGCTGCCTTCTCTGTGCCAGGCTCTGTGCCAGGACCTGGAGTTACGGACACCAGCAGGACTGGCACTGCATCGTAGCAGCTCCCGAGCAGTGGCAGGAAGAGAACGGTGCAAGCAAAAGATCCCAAAGCCACAGCACTTTGCTTGGTTATCCTGGGGTGAGCAGCTCAGAGAGGTAGAGAGTATTATGAATAGACTCGTGGGTAAGAATTTGATTTCTTTTCTTTTCTTTTCTTTTTTTGAGACAGAGTTTCACTGTGTTGCCTGGGCTAGAGTGCCGTGGCATCAGCCTAGCTCACAGCAACCTCAAACTCCTGGGCTCAAGCAATCCTACTGCCTCAGCCTCCCGAGTAGCTGGGACTACAGGCATGCGCCACCATGCCCGGCTAGTTTTTTCTATATATTTTTAGTTGTCCAATTAATTTCTTTCTATATTTA
>CAUYSK010076033.1:0-24056 GCA_963575035.1 Avahi laniger
AGGTATCCCAAGAATGGAAAGACAAGCACCACATGTACTCACCATCAAATTGGTATTAACTGATCAACACATAAGTGCATATATAAGAATAACATCTATTGGATGTTGGGCAGGGGGAAGGGGGAAGAGGGAGGAGGGGACTGGTATATTCACACACAAAGAGTGCAATGCACACCAGCCGAACGATGGACATATTTGAAACTCGGACTTGGGGGGGGGAGCAAGGGCAACATACGTAACCTAAACATCTGTACCCCCATGATATGCTGAAATAAAAAAAAAAAAAAAGAATGAATATTGGCCTGTTCATGGGAAATTTAGTTTGCTTGAAACAGATGACATAAAGGAAATGAGGATGGACCCTAGCAGTGGATCAGGATGGAGAGTTTAGTTGGGCCAGATCCTAAAGTACTTTGGACACCACGTGCGGTAAGGAGAATAATGACTTCCCTAAAGATGTCCGTGTTCTTATCCCTGGAACCTGTAAGTATGTTAGATTACAAAGCAAAAGAGAATTAGGGTTTCAGGTGAAATTAAGGTTGCTAATCAGATGACTTCAAGATGTCAAGATAGGAAGACAATTTTAGATTACCTAGGTGAGCCAAATGTAATCACAAAGGTCCTTAAAAGAATTGGAGGAAGATGTGACTATGAAAAATTAGAGAGATGGCCCACGAGAGGGCTTGGCCTGATAATGCTGGCTTTAAAGATGGAGGGAGGGGCCACGGGCCAAGGAAAGTGGGTAGCCTCTAGAAACTGGGAAAGGCAAGGGAACGGGTAGTCTCTAGAGCCTCCAGAAAGTAATGCAACTCTACCAATATCTTGATCTTAGGCCAGTGAGATCCAAGTCAGGCTGTTGATTTTATATATCAAAGAAATTTGTGTTGTTTTAAGCCACTCTGTTTGTGGTTATTTATCATAGCAGCAATAGAAAACTAACACTTCATGTTAAACCGGACTTTGGGAAATAGATGAGCATTCCAATCCAAATTGTCTCAAGCAGTTTCAACCACAGAGCAATGCGCAAAATGAGTTAATTGGGCAGGACGAGAAAAAGAAAAATAGCAAGGGGACTCTTTTTAACAGATCAGGCCTCAAATAAGATACTGGAAGACAACTAATGGAGCAGAAATAAGGAAGCAGAGAGGAAGAAGACGTTAGGCAGTGAGGATAAGCTTGATCTGGGGCTGTGTGCCATCCAGAAAGTTGGGTGGGAGGATGCAATGTATTGTGAGGGCAATGTATGAAGTGAGCTTATATAGGTAGAGGAGAATAATTCTAGTTGGGAGACACTTTTCAAGATATTGCTACAAATATTTATCACAAAACCAAGATTTTTGGCTCCTGTTCTTGCTTCTGAAGCATTTGTAAATCTTGATGCTTTTCCCTCACATGTTATTTCATGCACAATGCAGATGTAGCCTTATCCTGGAAATGCAGGCCTGTGTAAAAGTGACATCTTGTGTTGCTTTGATGCATTGCATTTGTAGTTCTCCCTGTCATGATTTCCATGTTCTGGAAACTCTTTTGCTCTTAGTTCCCATACTAAATGGAAAAGAAAGACTAAGCTAAAATCATTGCAACATAAAGGATATGACCCACAGTATGAAAAACATTAAGCTGTTCTACATCTTATTTACAAATCACGTGATAGTGACAGATAAATCATGCCATGTGCAGAGTTTATATCTGCCCTTGTAATGAATTGTGAACCTGAGAGAGGAGAATTTGATTTTTAAAATTCGATTCAATAGATATTATGAAAATGCCTTGGAATAAAAATCCACTGATTTCAGATGGCTAGAAATTAGCCTGTTTTCTAAAAGCTGTTTTTGGGAAATGTTACTTTTCATCACTGATGAGGCTCTTTGGGTTCCAGGTGTGAGTATATCATCCTACCTCATGCTATTAATTCACTTCTCTGTTAAGTTTGAGTCTCAATGGAAATTATATCAAAACTTGCCAATTTATTTTAGTTAGGGCACAAATAGGATATTCACACATTTGAGTAAATAAAAAATTATGCAAAATTCTGGAAAAATATCTGTGTGATCAGTAACCTTAGTGATGAGGATGTTGCTAGTTCCCTTCTTCCTCGTGGTTAAAAGGCTGGTATCAGAAATACTAAGGAAGGAAAATCTTTCCAGCAGGGTTAATAAGGATTTACGTGGTAGGATGAAATCTAGAATAATAGGGAATAGAAAAGAATACATGGTTGAAAACAAAAAAGAAAACCAAATGAAAGAAACAGCATGGCACATGACCACTACAGATGAAGAGGGATAGAAAAGCTCAAAGCTTAAAGCGAAAAGAGAAAGGAAGGTCTGAAATCTCGAATAATAAAACTAGGGGACTGCAGGGAAGAAACACTCTGGAGAAGAAAGAAAAGGTGCTTAGATCAAAGTTAGATGATACAGAATCTTAAATGAAGAGGGAAAAAATGGTTGTCAAAGGGAGAGAAAAGCACTGAAGCTAGAAGCCTACTGTTGGAGAACATGATTACAGATCCCACCTTCATATGGGAATGAGATGGAAGAGTATCTGGGAAGGATGTAGTTTCACTTGGATAATTAAACTAGCAAATTCAAAGTATATAGCCCCAGAAAAATGAAGTGAAATAGCAACTACTGGATGTGGTTAAAAACAAAGGAGTTTATAGGATCAGACAGCTAGGTTTGAAGCCCGCCTTTCACTTGCTTTTTGATCTTTGCAAGTTCCCTGTTCATCTTGTTTCCTCATCTGTCAAGTGAGGACAACTGCACCTTTTCCACAAAGCTATTGTGAAGGAGAAGTGAGGTAGGGAAACCTCCTCATGCCTACTTGACAATTAATGATGCTATAATGGAACTTCAATTTACAACTGGTTGAGAGATTGGCAGGTACTGCCTTCAGTTCTTTCTTGCCTAAGTAAATTATAATGACACATGGGACCAATAAGAGAAATGAAATTCCAAAATTGCTTTTTATATCACTTATGTAGAGGAAGGGAAGACAATTATCCCCCATCCTTGGTAAAAAAGACCTAACCAAGGACAACAGGGAAGGGAGTTTGGGACAAGCCCCTTGGCAAAAGGTAAAAGTTTTAACCTCTTTGCATGTTGTGTACCACTTTAGCATATAGAAGGTGTAGTAGAAAGAACGTTCCACATTTGATTCTTGAACAATGTGGGGATGGGGCATTGACCCTTCTGCAGTCAAAAATCCATGTGGAAATTTCAATTCCCCCAAAATTTAACTATTAATAATCTACTGTTGACTAAGAGCCTTACCAATAACATAAACAGTTGATTAATACATATTTTGTATGTTATATGTGGTATGTTCTGTAGTCTTACAGTAAAGTAAGCTAGAGAAAAATAAAATGGTATTAGGAGTCATAAAGAAGAGAAAATGTATTTACTATTCATTAAGTGGAAGTGAATTGTCATAAATTTCTTCATTGTCCTCACATTGAACAAGCTGAGGAGGAGGAAGATAAGGAAGGCTGGTCTTGATCTCAGGTATGGCAAAGTAGAAGAAAATTCACGTTTAAGTGGACCCATGCAGTTCAAACCTGTGTTGTTTAAGGATCAAGTGTACAATTTGCTTTGTTTCAAAGTTAACCTTACAAAATCAGGAATAATGTACCTGGGATAAAGCATAGTTTGTGGGCCGTCTGCAACATTACCTACTACAGTACTGGTTCAAACCGCAAAGTCCTGGATTTATACTTGGACTATCAAAGACATTTCTAGAAGTGGGGCACAAAAATCTATTTTTTTTTTTTTTAGTAAATTTTCTCACAAGTAAGGGCATGTCTGAAGTACCCTAAAGTTTGAAACAATTTAAGTTAAGAGATCTTAACAGCAATATCTCATTTACATGGGAATCACCATCTGTTTTAGCCTGATTAATATACCAAATATTTTGTAGTTGATGAAAATAACTTTTGATTTTTTACAAACCTCCCAGAATTCTTCTGATTGGATGGAGTCTACCTTCTCCTGAACATTATTTTGAACTTCAGTTTGTAATTTTAAGTTTATCTAGTTGTGTTCATTGACAAACATTTAATACCTTAAGAGTAGGTTTCAATGGTGATTCCATGTTTTTTGTTTCTTTTTAAGAGGGAGGTGGGGTTGGCCTTGGGTGATTCTGAAAACATTGTACTGTCTCGTCCTGGATGAGAACCATTGTTTGAAGGAGCCCTTATTTTCAGTAGCAACAAACCGGATTTGGGTTCTTGGCAAATTTCCTTAACTCATACAATTATATACGTTGGTAGAGGAGGATTTACTTTAGGAGGGTCCAAATATCTGTTGGATGTGGCTTAATAAGTTTAATTTCTATCAGAAGTCATATTACCACTATGGGGTACACAGCAACCAGGGTGGGCCCACAGAATGCATGGTGAGGACAAAAGTTGCATGGATTGAGTTAAAGTGCACTGTATTGCAGAAGGACAATTGGTGGTAGGAGAATCAGGAGATGGGATTTGTGAAAAGTTCATGCAGCAGACATTCAGAAACTAAAGAGAAGTGAGAAAATAAAATAGAGTTTGTTTAATCAGCTTCAATTTTGTGAGCTGCATTAGGATCAATTCAAATGAGTTGGTTAAAGGGAAGGAAGTGAACATCTACCACGCCTGGAAAATCTCCTACTCACCTCTTAAGCCTCTTACTTAATTGTCTCTAAACACTCTAGTATCTTCAATCACCACACCCAGCCCATACAGAAATTATCATTTTTTTTCCTTCATCCCACTACTGTGCCTTGTAAATGCCTCTAGTATAGCATCTGCTGTGTTATTCTACAGCTGTGTCTTTAAACATTTGTTTTGTGACCTAGAAAACGGTGACCTCCTCGAAGACAGATGCTGGGTCTCCTTTATCTTTATATCCCCAGCTCTTAGCTCAGGGTCTGGCACATGGAAGGAGATCAATATATATTTGTTTGATAACTAAAGTTATGGTAAGAAATTGAATAAGTTTTTTTCTGTCTTTAAGGTGGGCCGTTTTAGTAAGAAAGTAAAGGCAAGCATACCAATTACTACGTTGTAAAGTGGAGTAAGGTTAGAGTCATCAGAGATTTCATCCAATTAAGGGGATTTCAAAAGGCTTCACAGAAAAGATGGTGCTCAAGATAGGACTTAAGGAATTAATAGGTTTTCAACAAATGGAGTGTGTTTGGAGGAAAGTAGCTATTTCAGATAAATGAAACAGCATGAACAAAGATAGAGGTAAAATCTCAGGAAATATTGAGTGAAGTGAAGGCCATCCTAAATAGAATTCATTGTAAGAACGGCAATTAGATTTTATCTTGTATGCCACATACGACAACTGGTAGAAACTGCCTGTATTGAAGAGAATTCATGGGCCCAGTCTGAGTTCAGCATGAAAGAACGTCACAATCAATAAAAAATAACAATACAGGAGAATGTCATCTCTGATTTGAGACCCTTAAAGCCTACCATCTCTATATAATTATGAGAATAGTAACATTTTCCCAACCATTTATTTTGGCAGGTACTGAGCATCAACTATGTGCCAAACTCCAAATTAGATGCTGAACATATATAATGGTAGCCAAGAAAGACAATGATGGCACTTAAAAAGATAAAACTCACATGAGGAATGGAATCATTAAACAAATATTTTCACAAATAATTGTATAATTACAATTGTGATTATCACCATGAAGTTAATTACAGAGTTCTATATGATTGCAAGGGAACCTCTCCTGAAATGGGGTCCAAGAAGATTTCCCTGGCAAAGTAATCTTTAAGCTGCTACTGGAAGGATCCCTATTCCAGTGGGACATAGGAAAGTCAACGTTTCTGATATCCGTTGAATGTTTCAAGTTCTTAGGGTCTTATATCTTCGGAGTCAATGTTTTAGACTGAGGCTAGAATCTTCACATTTCTCCTTATTAACCTAGCATCCTCACAATTATTTAAAACATCTTTGTTAAGCAGACAAAAGAGAAGCATATTTTCTTAAATTAGTAGTCCTACTACTGCGGGCCCTGGACCAGTAACATCACCTTTCCCTGGAAAATTATTAGAAATGCAAATTCTTGGTCCCCGCATGACATCTACTGAATCCAAAGTTCTGGAGGTTGGGCTTGGCAAGCTGTGTTTTAGCAAGCTCATCTGGTGATTTTGATGCCACCAAGGATTAAGAACCACTGCCCTGAACTAAAATGCACACTTTGGAGCAGAAGGGAGTTTCCAGGAAAGGGAGAATCTACTCTTGAAGAATTCCTTTCCCAGTAACAAAAAAATAAAGATACAAATAAAATTTCTTGCTGAACACTTAGAAGACATAAAAAGTTTGGTGGCAAGATATTTAGATATTCTAAGAAGAGATGCAATCATTATTTAATAATTGGTAAAGAATCTGGTGTCTGGTGCTCCATTTATTTCTTGTAGGATCCTAAGAAATATCATTGGTTTAAGGAAAAATTGGCTAATCATGACTGCTATGTGTAAGATAAAACAGGGTTTTCTCTCCTACCTGTAGTGTATTTGTGTATGCTCATTTTCATAAGATTCTCAAGGAGGGTAAAGAACAAACATATTTAAAGAACTTCTGTCATGATGCAATAAAAATAATCACCAGAGTGCCCTAAACTGGGGCCCAAAAATGCTCAGTTTAAGTGGCATATTAAGATGAAAAATATTACAAATATATTACAATTTACGATTACAAATAGATAAAACAGTGAAAATGTGGAAGATATCTTTTCGACTTGGCAATCTATTGTGCTTTAGAAAGGTAGAAAGAGAAATGTTTGACTACAGTATATTAGTCCTGCCAAAGGTATTGTTTATGAGTAGAAAACTCTGATTTCCAGAAAATTTGTGAGAGTTGCAATTATTAAAGACATCATGTCAAACTTACTCTTGGATTATCAATATCATCTAAACCCTTGCTACTCAGAGTAGCATCAGCATCACCTTGGAAGTATGTTAAAATACAGAATCTCAGACTCCACCCAAGACCTGGTGAATCAAGATCTACAGATTTCCACGATCTGCAGGTGATCCTTGTGCCCATTAAAGTTTGAGAAGCAGTGACACATGTACATCCTCCAAAGGCAAAACATGGAAAATGGGACTGGAAAGTTTTCTGGTACAGCCATACTTAATTCCTATAGATGATGGAGTTCTGGCATCAACCCAAGCAGCTGTTACTGCATGCTAATCTAAAAATGTCTAATTGTAAACACTGGCAATAGGAGATATCCTGAATTTTAACATAAAACAATCAACAGGAAAGATTTCAAAAACCCAAATCAATATAAATAAAAATATTTTAAAATTGTTTATCAAAGAAGAGTAAATGATAAGCATTTGGTCCATCATGGTGCAATAGCTCTGGTGTGTTAAGGGCTATCTTATACATTATAATATTTCCCAGTAGATTTCATTAGAGCAAAAGTCTAAACAAACCCCTTTTGCTAAAAAGAAAAGCCTTAGAGGAAGATAAAAGATAATTAACTATACCTGAAATCTGCACAATGAACTGAGAGCAATACACCATTGAAAACGAAAGGATTATTGCAGCCTATTAACAGTAAGGATGTCTACCGTACTAGAAAAAAATCTTAATTTTTATAGTTTACGACTCTGCTAATTTCCCAAACAGATACTTGGGCAACATTTATGGTATCTGAGGAAAATTCTCTCTCTCTTTAAACACTGGAATTTGCATTTTATAATGTCACATACATGGTAAAACATTGTCATGGAAGTAGTAAGTTATTCAGAAATAGATTTAGCCTACAATAATATCAACACTTTCATTTCAAGCTCATTGATTTTTTTTTATTTTAACCTTAATGAGTACTGGAATTAGTAGAGTACAAAAAGCCCTATATCGGTTGAAAATCTTCTCACAACTCAATTTAATTTAATTTGAAAATAGCTGTTTTACTGTCTCTCAAACTAAATTTAAGAAATCAAACAGAGCATTAACATGTTAATTAATAAGAGGTTCAGTGGGAAGGTAGGAAATGATTAGTTGCATTACGATTCCTTCGGATTTTCTCTAGGAAACTCATTAAAGGGCTCTTCAGAAGTGCTTTTCTGAAAAGATGACAAACACATGGCACATGTTCTCCAGTGAATCTCGAGATCATGTAAGGCCTGTGTCTGGCTCCTCTCCACAGTGTGGATGCTCACAGGTGTGTTCCAAAGGAGGGACCCACTTCAGTGGCATTTGATGAGTAATGTACAGCATGTCCTAGGCCAATCCTGTGCACCAGTTTGGAAGGGAAGAAGTCAAACTCAATGTACTCAATGTGATGGGGTGACATTTTCTTTGGGTTGGCCAAGGAAGAAATTTTCTATGTTTTTCTTCTAGGAATCAGAGATGAGATGAAAAATTCTCTAAGTAACCCACATTTTATAGCTCTTTACATTTCAAATTTTCACACAGATAACTCATTTGATCTCAACCACTCTAGTAATTAGGTATGATGGACATACTTCCCAGAGGAAGCAAAGTACTGTCAAACTCACTTTAGCTGTCCTGTTGTAAGTATTTAATAAATTCCAGGTTACTTTCTCTTTGGCTATCTTTCTTTCTATAGCTAACCATATGGTTTTCCACAAAAGTATTTTAGACACTTAAACAAATACACACAATTCCAAATAAGGTATGATTTTGGCATCAGGACAGAAAGGTAAAAGAAGACCAGGTATAAAATTAGTACTGACCATACAGAGCCTTATGTTCTAGCTAGAGGAATGTCCCACCTTCGGGGACCTTCTTCTTCTTGGGGGTGAGATTGGATCTCACCTTTGTGCCAGCCAGTGGAAGAAAGAAAACAAATGGCCTTTTAGCAGTGGTTCTCAATAGTATGAACATCACTTGGGAATTTGTTAGAAACACAAATTTTTGGCCCCACCCTAGACCTACTAAATCAGAAACTCTGGATGTGGGCCTAGTCATCTCTAGTTTTGCAAGTCATCCAGGTTGTGTATGCTTAAATTTGGTAACTATTGCACTGTAGAAATAGGTATAAGATAAAAAGTTGAGTAGCTGTTTATAAGAGCACAATCTTTATGAGACAGGATCTTTTCTGTTTTGTTCAATTTTGCATTCCTACCACAGAAGCAGGTAGATAGGCACATACTCTATAATTTCTTGTTGAATCAATACACTATTCTTCAAAATATCTTCTGAAAGTTCTTTTAGAGTGGGCACTGTTTAATGTAGCAAACAAATTTTTAATAATAAATAGAGCAGCGTAGTTCATGGGACTTTTATAATAACTATAAATGTAGGCATGAGTGAGTAAAAATAATTGTATGAATAGTTAGTACTGTACATATTCTCACACTTGGCTATTTAGACTCGGCCTGATCATCAGAATTACCTGAAATGGCCCCAACAATTCTGATACATTCACTAGGTCTAAACTGGACCCAGAAATGGGAATTTTAAAATACCCTCTAAATGATAATTTATCCTGCAGCTGACCCAGAAGGGTGAAGAAAAGGTAAGATTTCTGGATGTTGATGACGAGTGATTTTTTTCCCACCTTTCTCATACCCATGCTGTGGGCAGCTGTATCCTGGAATCTACTCTGATACCCTTATTTAACAGCCAAAGCATGCCTTCAATATAAATGTTGACGTGGTATGCTTACATTTATTTTGAGATAGCTAAAAATTCACACAAGAAGTTTTGATATTATAAAGTCTTAAGTTGCCTTTCTACTGTCTATATGTACATAACTAAAATGACAGCCAAAAAAAAACAAAAGAAAGAGACAAATAGAATCTGACAGTTTTTGACAAGCAAGAAATTCAATTACTATAGTTATTTTACTCAATATTTTCATAATTTCATTTCTAAACTTTTTTCTTATATCTTAATACTATTAAATTATAAGTCAGTTAACCCAAGTTACAAGTGTTTTATGATTTTGTTCTAACATTTAATAAATAAAAATTAGTTTTGTTTATTTTCATAATTTTGTGTTACTTTAAAGATTTAAATTTGTTATGATAATTCAAACTTTAAAACACAGAGTCCTCAATATCTTTGTGTAGGGTAGTCTAGAAAATCAGTTTGGAACTAATTTTAATGTGCCCTTTGGGTTATTTTTCTTTTTCAAAAATCAATAATTGATATGTTCCTTGATCTTCCTTCTATTTTAACTATGTTTTAGATGCTTGTTTTTTTCAGTTTAATAGTCTCTATCACTTAGAGAGACACATGCAGAGATACAAGTACTGGCAGAGTTTGATCATGTATGTTTAAGCCTCACGATCACAACTATAGATAACACTAATAGCAAGATGTGGCTTTTTCCTAGGTTTTGAGATTGAGCTAGACAAATATTTATAAGATAGAGATATAGTAAATTGATTTCAAACATTTACTGTATGATGCTATTATTTATGAAATTAATTAAATAAATTCCTTTACTTTTCAAGCATACATAGCACTTATTCTGTGCCATGCTCTTTTCTTGATAGAAATTAATCAATGTATTCCTCCTAACAATGCCATAAAATAGATGCTATTATTAATCCCATTTTATCAATGAGAAAACAAAGAAACAGAGATGTTAAGTAACTTGCCCAGAGTTTCCACAGCTGGTAAGGAGTAGAGAAAAGATTTAAAACTGGGCAGTCTGGTTTTACAGTCTGTGCTTTTAGCCACTAAGTGGCTTCCCTGCACATTTTGAACATAAAACCTTGACTGAAAAATTTAACAACTCTTTATTTCTCAAAAATAGGTTTAAGAGAACATAGTTGTTTAGAAAACATCAAATCTTGAGATTTTAAAAGTATGTTTAAAAAAAATTCTTGGCAGATTGCCTAAATAGTTAAAGGAATAGAAAATACGGAAAAAAGGAAGAAACCTCAAAGAAACTGGAATAATTTTGCCTAAGAACAAATGTGATAATCTACATAAAAAGACATAGCCTAGAATAAATATGATCAGATGAATGGCTTGATGACCCACAATACAGCATAATTCTATTTGAGGGAAGAAGATTTATAAAGATGAGCTGGTTGGAATCAACAAAGTTAAAAACAAAATTAAAGTTTCTTTTAGCTCCAAGTTTTATGAATGGTTTACAAGTAATAAACTAGATTAGCCCTCACTGTGCAATGCATTCTTTTTCTACCATTTTTGGGAAGCTATGACATCAACTGCAAAAATATAATGCAAATTTAGAATACACACAAAATTCTTCTTTCTGACAAATTTAATTTCTCACATTTATAACTAGAAAAACCAGAAAGAGCTAACTTCTTTGCCATTATCCACCATCCATGTATTAGAAAGCTGTGTCCATTTTGCTAAGCAAAGTTGAGCCATCTACCCTCTGAAAGCCTGGAATTACTGAGTGCTAAGTAGAGAACAGTGTTAAAAGCAAGCATCATCGTATTAACTATTTTCTACCTGACAGCCAGGAACTTAACTCAAGCTGGAAGTTTACCTAGTTTTGATGGTGTTATCAACATCTTGAAGTTTTAAAATAAAATATTTCCCCACAGGTTGACAAGGTTTCCATTTTTAAGCAGCCCAATAAGAGAGGCTGCTCTTTACTGTTTATCCAAACCGGCAATTTTGGTGTAAAACTTTCAGTTGCCATGAATGATCGGACTAAGGACAGGTTTAAAACCTGCTTTCTCCACAAATTGTAATTGGCTCAAATGGAACAATTTGATGCTATCTTATACAGAGGGAAATTAGGCTTAAGGGGAAAAGACAAGCCGACATGTGGGCAAACAGAAGACGGCTGACAATCCTGTCTCGAATGACTTGTATTAGTAACTCATGTGTCAGACCCCAAAAAGGAGAATATGGGGTTTGTCATTTTACATTGATGAAAAATTATGAATAAGAATCATGGAAAGTTTTCAAATACTAGAAAATAAATTGATATCGTTCATATTTTGACCAAACAGCACAACTTGATACAGTTGGTTACTCTGTCCTCCTTGAAACTCCTTCTTTATCTGCTTTCCAAAGCACCACACGTCCCCACAGGCTCCCTGGCATTTCCTTGTTCACCCCCTGTGTTGGTTACTTCCGATTCTCCCAAATTCTAACATCAGAGTTTCCCAGCCCTCAGTTCTCTCATCTTTTCCCTTATAACCCATGTTGATTTCTTTAGCTTACAAACCAATCATACAACTATTAAAAGTCTTCTAGTTTCTGCCTTTTGTCCCACTATGATTCCAGAAATGTATATGAAACTTAGTTAATTTGAATTATTTATTATGAGACATTAAACCTTTAGTAGGTAACATTTTGAAAAACTGAAGAAATATACTTTTAGACAAGGCTTTAGGAAGGCCCAGGTGAAACACAGGCGAGCTAAGAAAGCAGTAGAAATCAGATAACTAGAAGTTAACATACTGACTGGAAACTTGGCCAAGGAGATAGAAAAACAAAAAAGAAAAATATCAAAAGTGAGACTCTAAGATGATCTTTTTCTATTTACAATTTTGTCTAAGACCAAATCTGCTGGCTGATCCCACCACATGTTATGTAAGTTATAACAACAGTAATAGCTACCGAAATTTTTTCATTACAATTAGAACCATTTTCCTTTTAATTTGCTAGTGTTCCCTCTTGGTAAATAAAAATTCATTTTTTTGTAATAGCTGATTTTCCCTAAGTGTTCAACACTCTAATATGATTTTAACTCATGTGCTAGAACTGTAAATTGCAGTTTATAAAAGTAAAACAAACAAACAAACAAAAATACTCTCTTACTGTGATTTCCATTTTTTCTGTTTAAAGATACATTTTTAAAGTATAATAGTATTAAAGTGATTAACTCAGCTAACTAATTGTCTATATGGGACCAGTTCTAAAAATTGTACATGGAGATTCTCTCCTGAACTTCTAAGAACGATCATGTTCTGATTTCTTCATTTATTCAGTAAATGTTTATTGACCACCTACTGTGTGACGGACTCTGAACTATAGGCACTATAAATATAAAGATTTCCAACATTTTAGTCTGCTTTAGATGTTCATGGCCAGACCTTAGAGGACACAGATAAATAAGAAACTCTGAACCAATATAAGATACACATATATACACAAAAGCGCTCAAAGTAACAGAAAAACATGAGGAAATCATAAGTTCTCATGACATGAAATCTGGGAGTAAGGCAAGCTTAAATGTTGGTTGAATCAGCAGATAAATGATATTGTTCATCAAATGGCCAACAGACTTCAACATGCGTGCTTGGTAATACATTCAACTGATGTGAAGAGCTAACAACTCAACAAGGTGAAAGGAAAAGTGATGACTGAGAGAGAGGACACAGATTTTCATGTTCAGGCTTTGGGCATGAGTCACTAATTTTAACAGAAAGGATAGGTAGAAGTGTTTAATCCAAAGAGTCTGTTAGAGGACCTCAGGGAAGAAAGTAGCTATTATCCGAGAGATCACTCAGGCAGGTTTTGTAGATCAGAAAGAGAGCAGGACAGAGAAGAGACTCACTAAGGACATTAATATTTAAGGGGCAAATCAATAAGAGATGGAAGTTAAGTAAAGGGTTATAAAACAGTTGAAGATATAAAAGGTAAATCAGGAGGAAATACTGCCTTAGAAGGTAGAAAGCAATGTTTCAGAAGGGAAGAGGTGCTCGGCAGTGTTAAAAACAGTTTAGAGAGTAAGACGATGTGAACTAAAAGGAGACTACAGGATGTGTCCATCAGGAGGCCAGTGCTGGACTCTCTGAGGGGCAGTGTGGCCTAGTGGTGGCAAGCTAGACTTGTAGAGCTAGATTTCCTGCATTAAAACCCTGGCCCCACCTCTTGCTAACTGCATGGCCTGACGCTGATTACTTCATCTTTCCGTGCCTTGTTTTTATCATCTATAAAACAGGCAAAACTTAGTACTTAAAGGACTATTATGAAAATTAAGGCAATATTTCTACAGCTCTTAGAACACTGTCCTAGGACAGTGGGTTTGAGGGTTTGATCATAAATACTGTGCATATTTAATGTGGAATGATGGTAGCAGGAGCCAATTAGTACTGAGCTGAAAGGTGAGTAAGAGATGAGGAACAGGAGAATAGAAGACAGTTGGGGCTTTAAGAAGTTTTTCGGGGAAGGGGAAGGGAGAAAAGACAGCGGGTGAGCCAAAAGTATGAGGTTTTGTTGTTCATTTTGTTTACTACGGATGACAAAGAGTTGACCAAAGTTTTAGCCTGAAAAAGAAAAAAAAAAAAAATCCAAACCCTCCCCGTGCTTGTGCCCAGGCCTCAGCTTGGGGCAGAGGCCATTGGTGGAACGTGGACCCTCCCATGCCAATGGCACCAGGTGCCAACCTGGAAAGGGGGCTGCAGTCGTCATGGAGTGGGTGGGAAGGTCAGGCAGGGTCGGGGTTCAAGGGCCAGGGTGTGTGTTACCAAGAACATCTTCCAGAGATTTACATACACATGAGCTGAAGCTCCAAGCCTCAGGCACGTGCGCCATTCTCCCGTCGGACTTCTTACAAAACACAGTTTCAAAGATAAATATTAAGACTCTCAAGACTGCCACCACAGAGCATCAAACCCAAAATATGGGGAGTTTTTGAGTACAGGGCCCTGTGCTGTGCTGCATCGGTGTTATTCCCTGCTCTGCTCTGGCATCTGGGAATATTAGTCAACCCTCCTCCCTTTCTTTATTGGTGTCATCAACAAAGGGGCAGCTATTCCTACAGCGGGCTGGCAGTACCTTCTGTAGGGTGAGTACAGTGAGTTTAGTAGGTGGCCCTGCGCATCAGAGCTGGGGACCAAGTGTGTCCAGTCATGGAGACAGCAAGCCTTGAAGATTCCCTTTCAGCCTTGGGATGGGGCAAGAGTTTCCTCGGAAGGGGAGATTGATTTCCCTGCCCCGCAGCTGGGAAAGGGTGTGGTAGGGGATTGTGCATTAGCTTTTCATAACAGTTGGAGAACTTTTTATTATAGGACAAAGAGAGCAAAGAAGCAAGCTAGTGTGTTCATGCCTAAGGCCATGTATTTTTCCAGTGAGGTAGGGTTTTGGTATTCTTATCTTAGTCCATTAGTGGAGCTATGACAAAATATCTGAAACCAGGTAATTTATAAAGATCAGAAATTTACTTCTCATGGTAGTGGAGGCTGAGAGTACAAGATCAAGGCTCTGGCTGGTTTCGTATCTGTTGAGAGCCTGGATCTCTGGTTCCACTATGGTACCTTGTTGCTGTATCCTATGGAGGGGAGAAACATTGGGTCCTATGTGGCAAAAGAGATGAAAGGGGCAAAAAGGGGTCAAATCTCCTCCCTCAATCTCTTTTATAACAACATTCATGAGGGTAAATACCTCCCAAAAGGCCCCACCTCCTAATGCAGTTGCATAGTGATTAAGCTTCCAACCCATGAATTTTGGGGGACACATTCAGACCATGGCAATTCTTTTACCTAAAAAAATATGAAGGAAAAACAGTAATGACCGATCATTAATTATGGTTGTTGATACAAGGGGTTTTATTAAGTTAGTCTCTGTAGTTTTCGGTTTTCTCTTTCTCAGAGTTCTCAACTAAAAAAGTAAAAATACATAGAAGCATTTTATTTAAAGAACAATTTCTATCAATTTACTTAGGAGCTTGCAGTGTATGTACTCATGATATTGACTTTTAGCTTTGTGTGGTATGAGCACTTCTCTACCTCATTGCTTTTACAGTCTTATCATAGCTAATGAATTGCCAGTTAAAGTACCTCACCAATACATTAGCTTTCATTCATCCATCCATCCATCCATCCATCCATCCATCCATCCATTCATTCCATAAATTGAGTTTCTATATGTGGAGATATTATGAATAAGGAGATTAAATAAATAAGATTCTTGCTTCCAAATACTTGAAAATATGTGAACTAATGCTTACAAAATAATGTGGTAGGAGCAGAAAATTCCACCATACCATGAAATTAGAGAGGAGTATTTCTCACCCATATTCGGAGAGTACAAGAAGTAGTCTTAGTAAAGGAGCTCTTAGACCTCACAGGATGAGTAGCAAATAGCTGTACATAGAGAATAAGGAAGGACATTTCAGGTAGAAGGGAATGCATATGCAAAAGAAAATGGCATATTCAGAATGCTACAAAATGTTTTGGTTGCTTGCAGGGTAACTTGCATGCAATAGAACATTCTCAGGTGAGTTTAGAAAAGGAGGCAGGCAGTAGAATACAAAGGGTTTTATAGGTCCTTCACATATTTTTGAAATTAAGGGGAAGATATAGAGATACACATGCCCCCTGCTTCCACACATGCATGGTCTCCCCCATCAACATTCCCCACCAGAGTGATATGTTTGTTACAATTAATGAACCCACATTGACACACCGTCCTTACCCAAAGATCATAGTTTACATTAAGGTTCACTCTTGTTGTCACGCATTTTATGGGTTTGGACAAATGTATAATAACATGTATTCATCATTATAATATCATACAGAGTATTTCTCTGCTCTAAAAATCCTCTGCACTGTCCTCCATATTTTCATAGGTCTTTTTCAATCTCCCTGGCACATAGACAGAGCCTGTCATCAAATGCTGGCAAAAAAATTATAAATAGAAATATTTTTGTAGATAATATGTAGACTGATATAATGGATTCACCAAACAGCATTTATACACTCTTTATTCAGAAGACTGGAGGAAGTCTAAATGGACCTTATATAAATCTAAAATTTTCCACAGTTTGAATAGTAAAAATCAAAGTTACTCAGCTCTATCTGGCTTGGATCAGCAATCAGGATGAAATGCTTTTTATTAAACTTCTCCCATACCAGCCTATCTTCTCATGATGAAATGCTTCCTCAATTTGTTCTGAGTTACTGGGAAGGGCACTTCTCCAATACACAGAATGAATCTGGGAAATCAATCTTCAATGTATTTTGCCCTTGAGCTATCCATATATGTGTATGTATTTATAAAAGAGAGAGAGGGTAAGAGATTTTCTTCAATTGTCTATACCCACGGGATACATCCAATATCATGGCAACGATGCATATTCTTAACAATTTCCTGGATAATTGCCTTCTAATTTGAATGTTTGAAAATTTGGATTTTCTTAAGCAAATTTTTTTTCAAACAACGGAATAAGCTTGTGTATTTTACAAATGCACATACGTAAACACATATATTTGAATATACAGATATACACGTCTATGATGCCAATTCAAACCCAAAAGATATGCAAAAACAAGAGCTTAATTTGAGAATTAGAAGCTGTGATTATCAAATATAGCATATGCATCTTTCAAAAGAAATAACCATTGATCCTTAAGTAGTAACTACTTCCATGTATTCAAATATGATAGAAAAATTTTTAGCTTTCAAAACATATTCTTTGAAAGAAGGAAAACAAATTTCTATAATGACCTTAAATAAGCATATTTGTGAGAACAATTGCTTTGTCTTCTCAGCAGACTATTACGGAAAACCTAAGAAGGCTTGATGCTTCTCTCTCGTAACAGTCCCTTTAGACACACACTTTACCAAATGGCAGTAGCTTCAAATGCTGCCTTCAGGAATGTCCCAAAAATGACAATAGTAAGTGGTTATGCACAAAGAATGATGGTGTGTGTTTCTTTTGTTCTTAAAAATAAATTGATATTCCTTTTTTTTAAAAACATCTCTTAACTAAATACTAAGCAACTGATACTTGGGATTCAGAAAAGTCAGACATTAAGGAGTTCTAATTTCAATATTGTCTCTTGTTGTGAGAATTACATATTATAATTCAGATAAAGCTCTTAGCGCAATGCTTGGATTAACGAAATCTCATGGTTTATTAGTCTACCCTAAACATGTTAGAATATGTATTGTTTTCTTTTTCTCTATTCATAATGTTATTCTAGAAAATCCCTAAGAAACTGAGATTATTCTAGTATAAGATTAGTCTTTGATAGTGTATCAGTCAGGATATTCTGGGTTATGCTATGGAAAAAAACAGCCATCAAATCTCAGTGGCTTAAGCCAGCAAAGGTAGTTTCCTTTCTTTTTTCCAATGAGGGTCACTAGAGTGTCTGATAAACATAGCCACTCAAGGATCTAGGCCGGTGGGCACCCCGTTTTGAAGGAGCACTCACCATTGTCTTGGTAAGGGACGAGAATATGGTGAATTGATTACTGAATCATTAGGCTTCAGCAAGACAGCAACACAACTCTTTTCGTCCCATCTCACTGGCCAAAGCAAATCACAGCCCATTCACCCACCCTCAAACAGAGTAGGGGAGTATGAATCTACCATGTGCCCTAATGACAACTTTAAATACCTTTTTTAATTAATTTTGAGTCAAATAAGGGGAAAATAACTATTCAATATTGAGAGTAAATGCTTCCCTATTAAGTAGGAGAGTCTTAAGATTTAGGGAAAATTTTTGTTACCAACTCTTTTTAAGAATTGAAAACTTCCTCATAAATGAATATGGCTAAAATCCATCTTTATAATTCCAAAGGGATCAAAATTGTGGGTAAATATCCAGTTCCTTTACTCCATTTGCCATGAATTTAAGAAACTTAGGAAGGACAAGATGCCATAGCACATCAATTTGATAATAAGGCTTGGAGAAATGTGATTTTCAAAGCTTGAACCTATCAAACTGATTCTAGTGTTTGCCAGCTTCAGTCTTACATATAATTTTTCAGCCAATACAGGATGACAAAAAACTGCAGAAATGTGTCTGAGGTATTAATATGGAATGCAGGTTCAGATTGCAGATGGGTTTTGTTTTAGAAGCAATGAGATTGCCACACACAGAAAGACATTTAAAACATTACCTTAAGCTAAACAAACACCGCGTTCCCAAGGTGCCTCATCATTAACCTTGGAATGTTGATATGCCCAGGGACAGAAAAGCAGAAAACAACAAGATGACAGGCTATAGAAAAGGCAAAGAATATTTGTAGGGAAAGAGAGAGAGAGAGAGAGAGAGAGTGCGTGTGTGTGCCTGTGTGTGTGTGTGTGTGTGTATGTATATGAGAGAGAGTGAGAGAGAAAGAGACAAAGAGAGAGACAGAGAAAGATAGACAGATGGAAAAGAATGTCAGAATGGGGCAGCTTGCAATGGAAATAAGTGCCAACTCCATATTTTTTTATATCATCTGAGGGTCTCCAGAGGTATAATGTGATTTGAACGTATAGGAGTTTGAAACTGCGCTGTCATATCAAGAATGGAATCAAAGAATGGGGGTAGGTGGGAATAATGAGGGAAGTATAGCCACCCGCTTAGTCGCTGCCTAGACACTGACACTGGTGGTGACTTTCTCCTTTCTTACTCAAAATAGCAAAGCAGTTCTTGTTATTACAGTCTAGATATCGCTTCAATTGTGTTCTAAAACTGTCAACATCTGTCTTTCCTTTAATTTTTATTTTAACCTATTTCCACACTATTTTCAGGTGTTCACACCATAGTCGTAAAGCAGTCCGGTGCTGTTCCCACATACAATGTTGTCAGCAGGTCAGCCAAGTCAAATGCCACTGCAGTCTGACTGTGCCCTCCTGCTGTACGTGACATCAACAATTTGTATATAACAAAAACAGATTCCCTAGCCTGGGCTGATAGCCCATTTACTTGTAGCCCTTTACTACAAGTAATAGTTGATAAAACACAATTTCAAGACAGCAAGAGAATTTGGACAGTCCCTTGGAGTTTGCTAAAATGCATTTGGCCTGTGGCTCTGCTCCCGATAGCCAGCTGTCTTTTCACTACTACATTTCTTCTTCGTGAATGCTATTTATAGCCTTAAAGTGTTTTCAGGGCTAAAGTGGTAGCACACACAAGGCATTTTCGGTGCTACACCGGAGGATGGAGGCACTCAGAGAAATAACTGTTGTAGTAAGGTAATCACTTTTTCATCCTATGGAAGCCCATTGTGAATGAGCGAGCTGCCACTTCTCGCTGGCTATTGCACATTGCTGGCAATGCCTTTCCTGCTGTTCTTTTAAAGAGGACCTCAAATTAAACCTATTACACCTTAGATCCCAATTACACGGGAATCCACAACCTTTCCGAAATATGTCTAAGCACTAACATAAAGACCCACTCCATTCAATATTCCAACTAACTGGTTTAGGGTCTTGACATTGCCTAGTAAGAAGATTATAGAAATGCCTGAAGGACAATTCTGGGTATAAAACCAAATGTCCCCCTGTGCATTACAATTGCCAAAAAAAAAAAAAATGAAAGTCTTTCATCTTTTTATTAATTGTATAATTAATGCATTCTGTGTTCTGATAAGAATAATGCCATGTAATTAATTTTTAAGAATTAAAAACTTGCCTTTATCCAGACTCATGGTCTACTTTCATGTTTATAGTTATGAATATAAATCCTCTTATCTAATTATAACATGACTGGTTTCATTGTTGAAACAAAGCGGTTCTTTGTCTTTTTTTATTTGATTGTGTAATATTTATTTTATTATATTAATTATAATCTTTCCAGAAAAAAAAAATAAGACCCAAGGACTTAAAATTTTAAGTCTTCCAAAGCTTATCAGAAAAATGCCATGCTGCTTTGGATAAGGTATGATATTTCATTTGTTTTCTGTGTCTGTTTTTGTCTTCCATGATTACCCATTCTGTTTACCAAAAGGCTCAATTAGCATTTGAATAGTGAGCCAGAGAGCAGACAGGTTGAGAATTCTTATAGAACTAATTTGGCAGTCCTTCTCATTTCCCCCTTCTCCCTTCATAGCCTTTTCTTTGCCTCTAATCAAGCTGCAGTTATTAAAGCTAGAATAAAAGACCTGATTTTCCATTACATTGATGCATGCTGAACAGAGCCTTGATTTGCTTTTTCTTTCAGCAATGCTAATTGGACTCAAAGGAAATATTTAGTTTATAATAGCGAATGAAGAATTCATTTAATTTTAAGGAAGGGGAAAATCAGCAATGAAACTAGCCAATATATATATACACATACATAGATATGTTTTCTTCCAATTGCTTCTTTCCTTTAAGAGTATTTCTCTTAATGCTTCTCACAAATAACAGGGTTATTTAATTATCAATGCTAATAGCCTTAGGTTGGAGAAGTTTGCAGCTGACAGAGAAAAAATTTCTGATCCTTGCTTGGAAGGGAAAAATAATGTACTATATTGGGAAATCTGGTTTCAACTATGCCTGATCAATACATAAGAAAGAATTATTTTAAGCACAACTATTTTCGAGTACTATTTGCCCTTCAGATAGCAGGATATATTCCAGACTAAGCTTTCATCACCAATTACTCTTCCCAGCAGATAATGGACTGATATTGTTCATTGGATCATGCTGTTGAATTAGAACAAATGCAGAACTTTCCACATGGAGCATGGTTAATATACTGAAATATCATAAGATGTGTTGGTCCTCATCACCAGTAAGACTTTAAAGCCTCACTTTGAGGAGGAAGTGCTTCATTTAAAAGTGTTAACCAACAAACTTTAACAGAGTTGCAGCTCAAAAGAAAAGAAGCAAATTGTCAAGCGGGTAGAGGAGATTTTTGATATGCCAAATTATATAGAATGCGGTATTTAGATACTACCTGGAGGTTAAGAGCAAAGTCTTCACTCAGAGAAATGTTTTTCCCTATGTCAACGTGCAAACCTTCCACGGATGGCAAATCATTATAAAGATATTTTTATTTTCATTTGATTCATCCGCTCCAATTATAGATTTGGCAGAAATCTTCTTGCCAACTATTTAACAGGGACAAAACAAGACTTCATGTGGGCATTTATGATTTAACGTCCACCCACTTCTTGAAATGAAGCATTCCACTGTCTCTAGTCATATCCAAGTGGCTTTATTTCTCAGAAAGCCTCATGATCTTCACTCTGGGCTTTGGATGTACTCTTCTGTGTTCTGGGAACTCTTCCTTTTCCATCTATGCTTGGCTTCCTTCTGTTCAATCTTCAAGACTCAGCTTAAATGCTACTTCCTCTAGAAGTCTTCCCTGATCTCTTCCACCAAATTTCTTTAAAATATCACACAATATCATCCATACTATATATAGCCATGTGTTGCTTAACCCATTTAGTCAAGTGCTTTTCCTATTCTGCGTTTATATTTTTACTTGTAGAATCTCCACCTATAGCCTCTGGGAACTGGTTGGAGTCTGTCTTACTCATCCTTGCATGGCTAGTGCCTAACACAGTGTGTATTTGGTAAATATGTGTAGCATACATTGATTTCAGGTAACTTAATTCAAGATTTAATCCAACTTGGAAAGGTAAAAAATGTAAAGAGAAATTAAATTCACTTATTGACTCACTTAAAAATGATTCAGGTTTTTGTAATGCATTAGGTAAAATGACCTTAGAATTTTAAATCATGTTATTGGCAAATGACAGTAAAAAATATATATTAACTGCCACTATTTAACATGTCTCTAATATTGGCATATCTTTCTTTTAATGCTTGAGTCTCTCTAGTTGATGGAAATGATCTTAATCAGATTAATAACTCCCACATCAATAATTCATTTAGAACTCCCTTCTGAATCCCAGATCACTTTACCCAACTGTCTATGTACATATTCAACATGGCCCAACTCATCCCTGCAAAAACCTGGTCCTCTTCCAGTGTTCCTTTCGTAGTGAATGGCAGTCTCATCTATTGAGTTGGGCAAACGAGAAGGTGTAGACTCATTCGGGTTAACTCTGTTACTTAATTGCTCATATAAACCCTACGGATCTCACGCTGTACCTACATATCTTTCTGGTTCAAGTTACTCACTTGACATACTTCAGTGGCCTCCCAAATTGATTTACTTAAATCTATTATCGCCCTACTGAAACTCAATTGCAACAAGAAGAGTCTCTCCACTGCCAAATTTCAGCATTTCTTCTTATTGGTTAAAAAGATTTAATGCCATCTTATTACTTTTAGGTTAAAACTCATTAACCTCACCTACATGACACCACATAGTTTAGCTTTTCTCTCCCTCTCCAATTTCATGTTATACGACACTCCCATTGCTCTTCCTTCTCTAGTCATAGTTTTAAATGTCCTTCTTACATGCTGTAGGTTCTCTTCTGCCACAGGGCCCTGTGCATTCTGTTCCTTTCATCCACAACACCATTCCTTCACCTTCTTTTTCTGGTTAATTCTCCTTATCTTTGAAGTTACTGGTCAATTTTCACTTTCTTAAGGAAACTCAGTCTGCTATATATGATTAGGCCAAAATCTTTTACTCTTAGAACACATTGAATTGTCTTTTAATATTCCTTGTCATGCCTATAGCTCTACATGTGCATGATTATTTGATTAATAACATTTGTTTCCTTGATCAAACTGGGCTCCATGAGAGCAGGGCCCATGTTCAGTACAGTATTGACCATGGTAATCATACAATCCATGTTTGTTAAAGAAAAAAATAAGTAAATGAATATATGTCCAGTACTGTACTAAGAGTTTTAGCTGTTCAATAAATATTTATCAAATAAATGAACTGTTCAGTGAGCTGTTTGCTAACATAGAAAACAAATAGGTATTGGACTATTTTTTCTTCTTAAAAAATATATTACCATGATTTCTATAAAACGTTTCAGGATAAAGCATTATTATGACAATGCCTGAAAACTACCCATTATTATCAGTGTATGAAATAACAGATCAGCAGAGATTTGTGTGCCCTTCAAGTATGAATTTGTTTCTGATGGGAGAAAGAGCCTGAGACCTTAAGGAAGTAAAAGAAAAGAGGGTAAGTAAATTAATACTTGTGATGTCCCTTACTCTGTCCTTTGCCCTAAGCCATCTTCTGATAAGTCCAAAGATATCATTAGTGTTCATTCTTGAAAATAAAGAAACAAAGTCCCAGTAGGAGCAAATAATTAGCCTACATTGTGCCACCAATGTATGCTGATGCTGGAGTGCAAATCTGTAACACTCAGTCTCCATACAACTTTTCTTTCTATTCTCTAGAGGTATAATTTGAATTATACAACTATAATGCAATTATCCACATAAAGTCATTCGCTCATTGGCAGTCAAGTTAGTCAGTTTGTCAGTCAACTTATGGGTGTAGCCACTAACTATTTTTAGTTCTATTTGACACTATTAATAAATAGTAAATAAGCCCTTTT